>VZTO01008125.1:0-11529 GCA_013400615.1 Syrrhaptes paradoxus | reverse complement strand
TGCTAATAGCAAGGCACTTTCTTCTGGGGCTTGACCTTAAATAGCTTTAGGACAACTCATACAACAACAAATTGGCAAGATAAAAATTTAGCAACTCTCCAAATGATACTTGCATCTCACTGTATGCAGAAAACAGTCTAACTCTTCCAAAACCCAAGTGTTTTCATATGCAGATTCACTTTTGTGCAAGGCCAGCAAGAAAATCGTAAGCTCTCTTTATCCAGCTTGAGTGAAAGCAAAATGAATTTGACAGCTGGCCTTAAACACTTTCTCCTTGATGATTCAAAGAAAAGGGAATCCATCTAAAGCTGTTGATTAATTTTTAAACACAGATGGAGAGCAATACCTTGAAAATCTGCCCTTTGCAAGTATGATAAATGAATGCATGGTGGGGGAGGGCTTTCTTTTACAAGGTTCTCAAACAGCTCTTTTCAAGGGATATAATACCTATTTTATATTACAAGATTACTTCATCTCGAAAGTTCATGAAATGTAAGCAAAAAGCTTTATAGATTCTCTTAAAGGTGATATGTACTACACAGACAGAGTCTAGACTTTGAGGAGTTACCATGGATCCAAACTAAACAATCTCTTCCTTTTTATGCAGTCCAAATAATCATTGGAGCCAAGAGGCTAACCAACAGTGCAGGTAAAACGCCTTCTAAAATATATTTTAGTAGAACTTTGAAAGAATAGCAATAGCCATGGATTACAAGGCACATTTCTAGAAAGTACCAGAATATTTCATCAAATAATTCAAATGTTTTTCAACATATTTGGGGCTATTTAATCATTATATTATCTCTTTAGGCCTAGTTTCAGTACACAATATTTTTTCATTATCAATAGCATGGGTTGTAGAGTTAGCCAAAGTAAAAGTTTAAAAATGCCTCTAAATTCTGACAATTGTACCAGAGTTTTCTGCATAGCTATGTGGAAGCAAAACCGAGCTCTTTATCATGACTGGACTGCAATCTGCCCCTTCCTTAAAAATATTACAATAGATTTGGTGAAATTTAATATGTATTTATGTGTTTATATGTACCTTTAAGAGAGAGGACACTAAGAAGAATTTTATTGAACACCTCTATGTACACATTCAGTGTGCTGTAAAATATCTGATTAAATCTAATTAAAGGAGAACACTACAATTAACAAAACCCCTCTTTCACTTATTTTGAAGCTGGCACATTTTTGTTACAATGAATGCAGCAGAAATGTACAATTTGCAGGAACTAATTTATGTTCTCTTTTTTTATTTCTTGCAAAATCATAGGAGGCTTTTAAAAATAATTTCCTCTGCAGAAAATAGGAAATAAAATACAGTAACTTTTATTGCATCTGGAGAATATAGTTTCCCCGACTGTGCCATTCAGTGGTAGTTACAGGACTCTTCTAGAAATGCTGACATTAAAAAAAAACAAAACTTTTGAAGGATGAAAAGAGAAATTTCAGGAATATATTTCTCAGGATGTCCACATTGAAGATTGCAGTACAAAAAACCCAATCTTTTTTTGAGCCATCATTTCTAATATCATGTGAGTAAAACATATTAGCAAAGGAAAGAAGAAAGTCAAATACATTCTTACAAGGCAGGGCACTCTGTGCATGCAAATGAGTTCATATATAAACCCAACTCTTCCCATTTGTTGAAATATTGCTTTGGAGCTCTTTCAGAATATAAAGTGCAGAGAAGCACATACAGCATTCAGATGTCCTCTAAGCAGAGGAAATCTCATTTTCCTTTGAAAACAGGGACTTTAATCAACAGTGATTAATCCCCAGATAGAAATGAATATTATACCCACATTCCACTAATTAAAATGGTTCATATATGCCTACACTACTGTTGCAGGCATTGTTCAGTAGAGGACCAGAAGTGTCTCAGAGGAAGCTGCTGCTGGACACATCCCTCTGGTAGATGCATCCACTTTTCAGTGCTTCTCTGTGCTGGAGAAGAAGAGGGTCCCATGCCATTACACTGAGCAGGACATTGGGGGCCACCCGTACAGGACCAGCAGGTGAGATGAGCTTGACATTTGGTTCTAGTTCATCCCATCTAGCAAATGACACTAGAAATTAAATCCCAACTTGAACTGTCTGGTCACCTAAGAGGCTATCTACACCCTACAAACAGAAGATAAGGCAAAGCACAAGTGGTTTTGAAAAACAACTCCAGATCCCCATACTCCAGCCCCAGAAGCTGAAAAACAACTGGCTTCACCTAACATGATCTCCTGCCACTCTTGTAATTAGTTGGTGAGTTTATATTAGTGACAAAGACCCTGGGGTAAAGTACATTCCTTGGCCAAGGCTCAGGACAAGATCAGTGTATCATTTAACTCCTTCCTTTAAATAGTATACATGTGAGAATTAAAGAATCCATAAACTGTGTTTTACCTAGGTGGAGTGGTACATTTCATTTAGTCAGAATTCAGAACTCAGAAAGAAGATTAAGCAGTTAAAAAAGCAGTCAAAAGACTGATGTCTGGTTGATGAAAGGGGATGGTAAAGAATATAAAAATGTTATTCTTTACGCTGAGTCTAAGAGGCTTACTATAAAGAATAAAAATATATCTGCAAGAGTCTAGGTAATGATTAATGAGTATTATAAACATGTTACATTGCTACACAAAATCAGTATATTGTATTTTGTAAGACAGCAAACAACGTTTTCAAAGCAATTTATCAGGTTCCATGGTAAGAGATTGACTCTAAAGTCATAATTTTAATCTACTTAAAGCCATTTGTAATTGGGTTTTAAATATAAAATACGACCAGAAAAAAAGCATTAACAGCATTATTTGTGACTATATCAGG
Organism: Syrrhaptes paradoxus; assembly: GCA_013400615.1. Taxonomy (NCBI): domain Eukaryota; kingdom Metazoa; phylum Chordata; class Aves; order Pterocliformes; family Pteroclidae; genus Syrrhaptes; species Syrrhaptes paradoxus. Next base: position 8,709 of record VZTO01008125.1, on the reverse strand, counting down.
TACAAACAATATACTATGTTTGAAAACAACTTTTATATGTATGAAAATGAAAGCTGGATAGGAAATACTTGAAAAATGTTCTTACTTTGCTTCAGAATGAACCTTCTACCTTTATCAGACAGAAACAAAGCAGACAAGAATTTTAAGTATTGCAGTAGGGAAGGGCCTTTAGCTAGCATCAGTATGAAGACATTAATGTGAAGGTCAGGCGTTCCACAATACAAGGAACAAAAATCACATCTGTCATCAGAGTTTGTAATGGGGAACAAAGCATAAACTTAGCAAATGTTCATTTATGGCAGTACAATTACAAATGGTATTTTTGCAGCACTGAAGGAAAGCATGGGTGACCCTTCTCCATCAGTTATGAGGCTTCATTTTTTGTTATAAACTTTCCTTGACTAATTTGATAGTTAATTTCTGACTGGCTATATGTTTTTTTTTCCAAAGGGCTAGTTACATTGCAAATGGATATGTGATGATTCAAAGAGTGTGACTGACAGCTTGTTACACCATTTGTGTAAGGCATATTGAATCTTAGATTATGCTATCTGCTCCTGGTCATACCAGATAACACAGTTGTTAAGTGAGTCACATTTCTTATCTTGCTACAGCATGTTCTTTTATTGCAATGGCATGCTTGCTTAGCAATTTTGAATACCTGGAGAAAATCTGAAATGACTACACTCCTGTCCAGAGATAAAATATGTGAAGGCAAAAGCCTCAAATTCTTACTGTTCGCAAAGTGTTCTTCTAGAATAAGTCTGTGCTTTCATGGTCAGCCATTCCCTTGGAAAGATGAAATGCTTTTTCCTTCTGGAGTCCCTTCTCCATTCATAGTCCTTTATATCTTCACAATACCATGTTCTAAGGATGTCTGCTGCCAAGTATTTTTTACATCCATCCTGTGGCTTGTTGTAGTCACAAGATGCAATCAGCTCTCAAACAAGACAAGGCAGATCTGTGTTTGAATGTGCTCTGCCATATCCCGACCAGAGACAGGAACTTTGTTTTCTTTTCATGTATATTGATGCTTTTGTCACATTATATCTCTTTGGCAACTGCACTGCAAGTGCAAATTATGACCATTGGGCTGCAGAGCAAGCCTTGTTTTCTCTCTTCTTTAGAGATGAAAACAAACTCGTCTCAGCACAGTTGTATGAAAGGAGTACTTTTCTTGCAGGTAGAAAACAGATCTTAAGTCTTCAAGCAGAGTCATGCACATCCATAAACCTCAGTCTTCATTTCCCACAGCCAGGTAAGTGAGCCAAGCCAGAAGGCTGTTATGGCTTAGGCTTCTCTAGCTCTTTGATTTTTTGATATGAAAATTACATCTGTATCAAAGCTGTATGAACATTTCCATGAAAAAGCTGTGGTTTTGATAAAGCTGCATTTTCTGTTGGAAAATTCCCAGCCTATCCTATAAAATACCATTTGGATGACACACTCACTGAGGTAAAATCACTGTAAATAACAGCTTAGGGTTTAATATATATTTACTAGCAAGCAAGCTAGTCTCAAAAAATTTTCAGCTGTCATTTAAAGAAAGTTGTGCCTCATCTATTTGAACATATTTTTGAAATCTTCTGAACTTGGGTATTTAATGACATCCTTTCTGTAGGATCACCAAGGTCTTGAGCTCTGGAGACAAACCTCTGTTGGAAGCTTCTGATAACCACAACAACTTGTATTATTGTAATGTCTTTAATCCTTTTGCAAAGCTTCACGTTCACATTGATGATGCCTTCATTTTCCCTTCTTCCCCCAGAGCACCAAGAAAAGCTTTCACTCTAGGTAAAAGTCAAACTGGTTATAGATTAGAGATTTTAAAGAAGCAAATAAATAATATTAATAAGTAGGGCAGACAATATGCTAATAACCAAAATACTGCCAAGTTTTGGGGGCTTAAAAACAAAGAAAGCTTGTGTGAGAGATTTATATGTAAACTTTGCAAATCTAACCATGGGAGAAAAAAGAGCACAACTCTGGTCTATAATGGTAATCTCAAGTTATCACCACTTAGCACCAGTTTTATCACCAGTGTTTAGAAACATGTCATGCATGTGGACACACTGAATTTCTTCCCTGTCTTGTTGATGGTCATTTAACTTTCTCAGAAGTGAGAGGGTTAGTAGTGTTTGGAAACTTGTCTGAGACATAGTAACTGCAGGGGTTTCTACAGTGTTCCTTTAGACCATGTATGTATTATATGTTGACTACTATTATTTGTTTTCCTTCTCTTAACACATGTGAATCATAGCTTTTATTTACACTCCTGAGCCCACTATCAAACATATTTACTGCATCATTGATGTGCAGTTGCCCAGCCGGCCTGACAAGAACTTTTCTTCCACCTTCCTTCCCTTGCAGTTCCAAGGACCATGAATCTCCCGGGACTCACATGACCAGTACTATCCCTCCTGCCAACAAGCACCTGCGATTTTCATCCTTGGTGTTTCTGACTCTGAGAAATAGGGAGTTGGGAAGTTCAGTTGCTGTGTAAAGGTCAGGATCACACAAAGTGTCTTGGAGGGGAGCAGAGAAGCATAAAGAGGTTCACACCACAGCAGTAACCATGGTAGCTCTCTGGGTGTGGTTACTCCTTAGGAGGCAGCATGATCATAGAATCATAGAATCAATCATTTAAGTTGGAAAAGACTCCTAAGATCATTGACTCCAACTGTAAACCTAACACTGGCAAGTCCACCACTAAACTGTGTCCCTAAGTGCCACGTCAGGTCTTTTAAATATCTCCAGGAATGGTGACTCAGTCACTTCCCTGGGCAGCCTGTTCCAATGTTTGACAACCCTTTTCATGAAGAAATTTTTCCTTATATCCTATGTAAACCTCCCCTGGTGCAACTTGAGGTCGTTTTGCCTGATAATATGAAGTACAACAGCAGGTTAAAAGCTGGAAATAAAATTTTGTAAGGACTTACGTAGATGTTTACAGTAATTTTCAGAAACCATCCCAGCATTTTGAGCATGGGCAGATAGGTTCTTTGAATAGGAGCTGGTGGAGTAACACCTTATCAAACACCAGTCAGGAAGACTGGATCAGTTATGGAGATGTTTTACTGGTTATTGGTGCAAGTGTAGATTAAAAAAAAAAATCCTTGTACCAAACAGAAAGGCCTAATTGCACTTTCGACCATTTCCATGCTGTTGAAGAAAAGAGCAAAAGAGACTGATTCGTGTGCCTAGGGCTAAGTAGCACCATTTGGCTAAGGGCCATAGTGGTTAAGGCTGCTCTGCTTAGCTGATTTGTCTTATAGAAAGTTGTCCAAAAACAGAGCCAGAGAATGGCAATTAAACACTGGGGTCATTAGAGGATTTGTGTGCAAGCACATCACAGCTCTCTCTTATTTATCACAGCTCTCTTATTTACCAGTACAGTTGAACCTGTAGGTTAGTTTAGACAGGGTAGCTTTGGCAGGACCATCCTTGTTTCATTCCTTATAAGGCTGCTGGATTACTTCACTCAAACAGTGGTCCTGTGGGTGACCAAAGCATTTCCCAGTTCCAAAAAGGAACAGAAACTCTAAAACCCTTTGCAAAAAATGGTAATTTTAAAATAGTTCAGTCTTAGAAAGGGGAATTCATTCTCTTTTACCAAGTTTGTAAATCACATTTATTTTAACTTTTATTTTTCTACTCCACAAATTTATCTTCTGCTTTCATTCCTCCCCAACTCCAAGCTCTGTTTTTTTTGCATGTAGGGAGGAGTTACTGGAAAAAGAAAGTGTTGATGAGAAAGGTCCCTGGACTGAGAGACTACTGGGGTCAAGAAGCTGTCCTGGGAGCAGGTGGTAGGTGAGGAGGGGAGCTCTTTCATTTAAGAGGTAACAGCTTCACAGTTGTCATGTACCAAAAATATCTGTATGGACTGCTACTGCAGATCAGCTGGCACTTCCTACCATCCATAAACCTTCTAATGAATCCAAGCCCCTCGTTAAAGGAGCATAAAAGAGTTCCTGCTGGTGAAGATGACTCCTGTCTAGGAAGAGGCAAAAGCTAAGACACCATTATGTAGTGTTTTTACCTACACCCATATGTCATGTTTTAACTCCAGCTGGCAGTAGGAAACACACAGCCGCTCACTCGCTCGCCCGAGACAGGATGGGGGAGAGAACTGGAAGGGTAAAAGTGAGAAAAGTCATGGGCTGAGATAAAAAACAGTTTAATAAAACAGTTCAATAATTAAAATATACTACTACTACTACTACTAAATTGTAATGAAAAGAATAATAGCAAAGAGAGAGAAATAAAAGACAAGTGATGTAAGTGAAAACAATTACTCATCACCAGCTGACCGAGGCCCAGCCAGTCTCCAAGCAGCAGCCCCCCTGCCAACCTCCTCCCTAGTTTTATTGCTGAGCATGACATCATATGGTATGGAATATCCCTTTTGGTCAGTTGGGGTCAGCTGTCCCAGCTGTGTCCCCTCCCAGCTGCTTGTGCACCCCCAGCCCACTGGGCTGGTGGGGTGGTTTGAGAAGCAGAAAAGGCCTTGGCTCGGTGTGAGCACTGCTCAGCAGTGACTGAAACATCCCTGTGTTATCAACACTGTTTCCAGCACAAATCCAAAACATAGTCCTGTACTAGCTGTTATGAAGAAGCAACCAAAACCAGCACACCATGCTAGAGCTTTTACCGATATTGCTGTTCCATAGTATGTTAAACCGGCTTTACTAAAAGGCTTCACTCTTTTTACCCAGCTTTGTTATATCATGGTATAGGTGAAACTCATAAAACACACAGTGCAGAGCCTTGCTACCTTTTCTATAAGGATTGGCCTCCTGCCCATAGGTATTTAGCTGACATTTGTTTAAAGAGGCTACTCTGCAGCAGCATTCAATACTGCGCGTATATGGGTCCAATAAAACACTGTCCAAAGTAAGCCTAGGCAACAAATTGAAAACAGAATGGAAATCCTCAACATAAGCTAAAGTAATAATGTAAAAGCATGTGCAAGATGCTGCTGCTGAGTGTGACATCCTTCATGAGAGAGCTGGAAGAAGTGATTGTGTTAAATATAGTATGGCCTGGGACTATGAGGTGAGGAAGGGGAGCAGGGCGGGATGCAGCCGAGCAATGATATGTGTGAAATGAGATACCTGATCTGTTTTGATCACTGTAAAAGAGGAGTTAGAAATCAAAACATTTCGTGTTCACCCTGGGGAGGCTACAGAGGGTTGTGTCAACACCCTGTTACAGGCAAACATAAAACGCCTCACCAGTTAGGTCATGAATGTATAAGGGGCATGTCTTGAAGGCAGTAAAACAGAAGGAGCCTTTGCCACCAAGCCAAGTCTGTCAGCATTTTTAAGAGACAAGAACTGTACTGCAACCTCTGGAGACTGGATTCAGTGACCTTGAGGTTTTACAGTGCTGATTGCACCGACAGCTGTGAGATGGGTCTGGAGGATGCCCTTAGCCTTGGGAAGCATGGTTTCCCCGTGCCATGAAATTTTGCTGAGGTTTTTTTTGGAGGTACCTGCCACACTTTGAAAAATCCCCATTTTCCTGCTTTCATTTGTGAGCCTCTGGAAACTGCTGCTGGCTTGCTGAAATAATAACAGCAAACATGCTAAGACAAGTCTTGCATACTGCAGGCATTGGTACTCTGCCCTTACAGCATATCCACTGTAAGGTAACATCCAAAAAAGCCATTGCATTCAGAAAGGAGACTTTTGAGAAGCAATGAAAAAAAGGCATGAAAAATAAGTGGAAGTATTTAGATAGATAGATTTTAGATAGATAGTATTCAGATAAACTCAGAAGATAGAAATAACAAGGAGAAGCGGACACAGACGCCTTCCTTTCAATGAACCTCTGTCAGCTGAAAGTCTACAGGAATTTGAATACCAAGTTAACTAAAAGAATGACAAAATTCTTGGTATTTATGACTAAGCTACAGAGTTCAGGCAGAAAAGTGCGGTATCAGCCTTTGTGACCATAAATTGCCCAAATGAACACCTGCTGACAGCATGACCCAAAATATTTAGCTTGCTCAATAGCTACTACCCCTTGGTATCTAATAGAGAAATTGTACTGCTAAATATTGTTTCTCCCCCACTTTGCCTGCAAAGAGTCTTTTCCCTGTTTCAGACAAAAGGAGGAATTGCTTGATGATGACTAACTGTAGTACATTTTTTTAATATCTAATAGATTTAAAACTCACTCACTGCTGTCCCCTGTGAAGCGTGTTTCATAATGCCAGGGGTCGGCTTTTCTCTCTGTGGGTGGGACTGCCTCATTGTGTATATATGAAAGATTTTTTGCTACAAAGAAAGTTTTTTGCAATTAAAAAAATAGGTTTATCTGAAGAATACATACACCATACTGGTGAGGGGGCACATTCTTCCAGCAATTAATGCATTTAAACTTAGCTACACAGACTCCAAAGCATTTTATCAAGGCAAATTTTCGCATTGGTTGTGGCATATATTATTGGCACATATAAAAGAACATTAGACACCATTATAAATCAAAGATTTACACTTGGAAAATTATTACTTTAGATGCTTATACCAAACAACAGATAACCTTCCTACGGGCCTGGCTTAATTTTCTTACATATAGCTCAAATATACACATATCAAAACTTAATTGATGCCTCCTTCAGTCATGATTTGGGACTTCCCTCACACACCCTGAGCAGACATAAAAAACACCTTTTTAAAAGAATATTAATTATCTAAATATTAATATTTCCTGAAGCTACCTGCTGGATGAAGTAAACTAAAACACTGATGTTCTACCATGTGTTGCTTCATCACTATGGCATTTGAGTTACTCCTACATTCAGCTACCTCATTCCTTATTACATTGCTCATCCTTGGATTTGCAGCAGATATGACACTGTGAATCAGAGGCTGGTGGAAATCTAGTCACTGACCTTGAGAAAATTCAAAATAATCTCATGAACACTTAATCTTACAGAAATGAACTCAGTGGTAGCTCATATGGCTTCCTGATTTGCCCCTGCTGTTCTGGTCTAAGGAAGAGGTTGTTAGCCCATCAGTTAAAGAAGGCAATAAACCTAAACTGTGCAACAGTCTGGCTCCTGTTCAGAAAGAAGTTTTAAGATCCTGACACTGTTATTAAATATTATCCTATCCATAATTTCACCCTAAGGAGGAGATGGGCATCTTACTACTCAGAAGATTAAATCTCCACTGATTTCAGATTGTATTGGGTCTGGCTGAGATGGAGTGAGTACCCCCACAGCAGCCCTCCCAGTGCTGAGTGTCACCCTGGCAGCCAGCAGGGTGTTTGTAACACATCTGGGGAGGGGCGGAGCCAGGACAGCTGACCCGGATTGGCTGTTCCGTACCATGTGACATCAGCTCAGCTATAAAAGCCAAAGGAAGGAGGAGGGGGACATTTGTTACTGGGTCTGTCTCTGGGAGCAGCTGCTACACATCCTGAAGTTCTGCTTTCCTGGGAAGTGGCCAGACATCGCCTACTGAAGGGAAGTAGAGAATAACATCTTTGTTTACCTTTTGTTTCTGTGCGTGGCCTTGGCCTTTGCTTTAATTAAACTGCTTTGATCTTGACCCACGAGTTTTTAATCTGATTCTCCCCCTTTATTTTGCTGCAGGGGGAGTGATAGAGGGGCTTGGTGGGCACCTGGCATCCAGCCAAGGTTAACCCACCACACAGATGTGGGTAAAGCAAAACCTTTAATTAATTGTGATAGTAGATGTATGGTGTATAAGGATGTTATTAATGGTGTTGAGATAAAAATTTCCATCGTAGTACTAGTAGAGTAAGATGAGCTGCAGGAGGCAGTGAAAAGGCTGTGTAGTATCAGGGAGGCTGAGAAGAAGTCAGGCAACTAGTTCCAGGTGCAGTCTCCTGTGGTGCCACAACCCATGGATGAACAACCAATAACCTCCCCACCAGTACACTCAGAAGAAAGGGTGGCCACCAATGCAGATGGGGTGGAGGCTGGTAATGCAGACAAGTGGAAGCTTGCAAAGGCAAAGACCAATAGGAGGAAGAGACTTCCTCCAAAGGCCGAAGTGCCTTTGCAGGATCGCTTCACTGCTCTGCAAAGTGAAGAGGAAGGACCCATTGCACCCCAAGAAACACTGGAGATGAGCAAGGCAGCTCAATCTGCTCCTAGCATAACAACTAACTCGACTTAAGAAAAAGCAAGAGGTGATAGCAAAAGGAGATTCTCTCCTGAGGGGCATGGAGGCACCCATTTGCCAACCTGACCCTCTCTCTAGAGAGGTGTGCTTGCCGGGGTTCATATTAGAGATGTGATTAAGAGGCTACCAAACCTTGTGCAGCCCACCGACTAGTATTCTCTACTTGTTGTTTCATGTGGGCAACAGTGATACGGATGGGAGGAGCCCAAGGAGCATTAAGAAAGATTACAGAGCTCTTGGAGAGGCAGTAAAGGGCTCTGGAGCACAGGGGATTTTCTCTTCAGTCCTCCCAGTTGAAGGGAAAGGGTGGGAAAGGGTATGAAAGGGCAGATAGAATGTAGCACACCAATAAATGTTTGCAGGACTGGTGCCGCAACCAGGGGTTTGTCTACTTAGACCATGGGGCTTGCTTCAGGAAGCCTGGTCTACTGGGGGTTGATGGGATCCACCTGTCCAAGAGAGGGAAAAGAATCTTTGGTTGTAAGCTTGCCAACCTGGTATGGAAGGCTTTAAACTAATATTGATGGGGGAGGGGAGCCTTAATCCA
>VZTO01008121.1:0-26653 GCA_013400615.1 Syrrhaptes paradoxus | reverse complement strand
ACCTAAATGATTCTGTGATTCTGGGCGTTTTCACTCCCAAAGGCAGCAGTAGCTCTACTGTGATAAACATGTTAAAAAAAAATAATAATTAGAATGAAAATCCAGAGGATAATACACATGCACAATTTAAGTCTCTTCCACACCCACTCCCCTTTACTGTAAATATTATAAAATTCCCTTTAAATGCTGCTGTCCTGCTTCTGCTGCGGTTGGTCATTGGAAAAGAGGTGCTAACTCAGCATTGTGAAGGGCAGAGACACGCCATCCGCAGTCTGCAGTAACAGATGGAAGCCTTTAAAAGCTGGGTTGCTCTGGGTATTAAAACATCCCTGAGCTGAAACATTTAATTCTATCCCTGTTGAAGAGAGTAAAAAATGTGTCAAGACTGGAACATAACAGACTTTGATCTTCCATGGCTATGAAGAAGTGCAAAATTTGATAACTAGTGGTAATAACTGACCATGAAGATACATCTTAAAGGATGTCTGCAGCTGTAAATACAAGCAAGTATTTTAGAGGCCTTCATACATGAAAAGAACACTTTACAAATTAAAATTTTTGCCATCAGAAAATCCTGTCTCTAATATGGCTTGATAGAAGATTGAGAGATAAAGAAGGCATCGCGTTTAAATATTCTCCACTTTGATGCTTTCTGTGAAGGTTTTGATGATCAGCCTTTAAGGTTTTTCAGTTCCTAATCTTCTGAGAGAGATTCTAGGTGAAGAGATACTTGAAAGGGTAGTCTCTTCTTTGGAGGCGTGTGTATGTCACGTTGTCTGCGGCTTCAGTTTCACTACAGAGTATAAATGAGGTCAGATCCTGACCTGCTATTGAGATTGTAGTACATGGACTCGTAACTCAAACAGTGCCGCTGGGAGTTAAAGAGGAATACCATATTGTTTTGCCATTCTTTTGCTACATTGGGACATATATTTCATGGAGTATCTTTTTATGTGTCCTATATATTCAAGTTTCTTGTTACCTTTTTTCCATTAGTCTGGTAGTATTTTCTGATTAGGAAACCTTGCTAACTGTTCCATGTGTCATTGTCCATAGGGCTATATAAACAGGGGGCTGTACTCTGTAGTGGAAGTTATTGTTACAGAATAGTTCTGATATCTCATGGGAAACGAGCTAAGCATACCAAATGGCAGTGTGCACTATTTTTTTAAAAAGCCATCCTAATACACTTATCAGTAGGTTTCAAAATGCTTTTCTAGTATAATAAGCACCAATGTCTTATCCACAGAGGTAGTGTTGCGCATATGGCAGCTGTCACACCTACAAGTTATTCAGGACAGGAAGCTTGCCCCCTTTTGCCATCTCCAAGGGATCATTTTTGTGCTGTTTTTAACTATAAACTGATCTAAAGTTAATTTGTAAGAAGGTATATAATGGTATACCTTGTATATGTTTTGTCAATAGCAGTACAGGCTATTACAAAAGTACTAGTGTGATATGACAGAAACTGAAAGTAGGATTAAAAGGAAAGCAATTTGCAGTAGCATTAACCAAGCTGAATGTCAAACCTATCTCTTTCAGGAGATATGTTCAGTAAGCATAGCAGAAGTCTCTCCTTTCACTTGTGTTGATTGATTGTGATTGCTTTGTTCAGCCCTTATACCAAGAATGTTGTAACATGCTCTGTGCATATGCGTGCATGTTATACAGCATTTTTCTGCCATACTTTTACACACAAACATATACTGCTGAGAAGAAACAAGTATGGATGACTATTCATCTTTATTCTTATACAGCTGCACGCTAACAATGTAAATAAACCGTTTTACATGCATATGTTTACATATACTTCTAAAACTCTGAAATAGTTGTCTTCAGCAGCACTAAAGTGTAGCATCAAATAGTAGCTTTTATTTCAATTATTTAGCCTTTCAAAGTTTCCTTAAAACTTTGACTCTAGTTTCCTAAAGTTTTCCTTCTTAGTTTTTTCATCCACAGTAGCCCAAATGCTTATTAATACTGAACCAGAAACATTATTTTTCTGTTCCCATGGGCTGTCTTTTATAGTGGCTTCAATCAGGACTTTATTGTTGGTAAAAGCCACTTTGTTCTTCTGTGTATTTGGAAGTATGGTGGTCGTTAATGACAGGTGGCCCTTTGGCAATGGCTGATGTAAGGAAAGGCTCAACCAGCCACTCATCTCCTAACTGTTCACATGTATCAAGCAGGCTGTGAAGCAATTTACATGATAGCAAAGAGCAATAAGGAGAGGAGAATCAGTCTCCAATCCTGAACTGAGTACAAAGACACTTCTTCATGTATCCGTCCCACCCCATCCTAGGCACACCCGAGTATGGGGTAGCCACAGACCTTGTCTTTATGCTCTCAGTCAGGGGCATGGCATCCTCTTTTTCACACTGCCTACAAGTGGTATAGTTTCCCAGTCTGGTAACAGTTGAGCTTGTGCTTTATTAAGCAAGACCGGTTGCCTTAAATGTGTTAAGCCCAACTTGTGTTTCTGGTTCCTTTCAAGACAAATTTTTGCTTTAGTACCAAGGGGTATGGAGATGTGACCAGAGGAGGCATGTCCAGCTTTAATTTACCATAAAATCACAGAAGAGTCATGTGAATTTTTCTCAAGGATGAAGAGCAGTGAAATTGCTTGGTCTGCAAGGTAAAAATATTTCAGAGTATAATGTTCTTAATTGTTTTTAGAAAAGGGAAATTGAATTTCAAAATGTTCAAAAGGAAGGAAGTAAGCCTTTTAAGTGATCCTAAATCACTGGGGTGCTTTAAAAATAATTTCACCCTAACCTGAATTTTAATTGCCTGCCCCTTCCTCTTATTGTCATGCTCCTTTCATCCTCTCTGTTTTCCTGGAAAACAGTGTTGTTATTGCTGCTTATTATAAGAAATCCACTGGAATTTGTCCTGCAGTGCAGCAAAATTTCAGGGATGGATGCATGTTTTAATATTCTGTATGATGAATATTTTTTATATCATTGTAATTAAAAAAAATGAAGTTTTAATGACTGTTCTTCTATAAACCATGGACTGCTACTTTTCCAGCATAAGAAGCTGAGGACAGGCAATGCCAGGTGCAGCCAGAATATTGCTGCAGTGCCACAACATATCATTTTTTTTAACATTATTCAAATTAGTCTCAACACTCATAATTCTGTTGTTTCCTTTATTGCTGTTGTAAAGCAAATGGTTCATTTATACAAATGTTATCTCCTGGCTATTAATTCAGCAGTTATTTTGGATTATGGCACTCCTGTTAAATTTAGGAGTGTAAAACCTCATAAATATTTAAAAGTTTCAGACTGACGTGGGAAGAAATTGGTTTTGATTTGCTTTGTTAATATCCTGTTGTTCAGGTTGTAATAGATTTGGAATATGTTGTTATTTCTCCACTGTTTGACAAAGGGTAAAACAATTGTAGTTGAGCAACTACTGCGAGTGTTCTTCCTTGAATTGTAACAGGCTGGTAAAAAAATTGTTTGTTTCCAGTAAAAAAGGAAAATACCTGCTTTCCTTTAAGAGGACAAAAGAAGTGAAGATTTTAATCAGAGCCCACTTCAAAATTAAAAATGCAGCAGTAGATTTGTAGATGGTTTCAATAAAACAATTTCAAGTCAGGTTTACAGTCAAGTGCTTCTGTTTCAGCATTTTTGTTATTTAACCTTCTCTCTAAGGAACAGATGAGTAAAATGGACAAATGTGTTTCTTCCCTCAGAGACATTTTATAGACAGTGTGTTTGCTATGCAATGAGTATTCATAGAATAAATATTAGTATGCATCTTGAGTATCCTCCAAAGCTCTGAAGAATAACTGAATGACATAAAAGTCACAATTTTTGTAAGACTGAAAAGGTCTGGACAGCACAGTCTCTGGGACAGCGTTCCTGTTCCACACCTTTATTTCCCTCAGAAGAAAATACATAGCTTTTCAGCCAGATCTTAAAGGGCGTTAAGGTGTAACTCCTGTTGGGATCATCTAGAAGTATTTCAAATGTTTCAATTATGATTCAAAAAAAGATGCTGAATTGATTCAACCTGGAAAAGTACTCTAGCAGACAAAGTAAGTATGCAGTTAGCAGAGCTCACATCTCTGCCTGCGTGCTCCAGAGGTTCTTCAGCTGCATCCTGAGATGACACTTGACTTGATGGGTTTGTTGTATTTGCTATGTCAGTCAACCTCACTGGCGTAACACCATGACTTTTTGCGGTGTTGGCATCCTTTACTGGGTGCTGAAATGAAAAGACTTTTCTTCTAGCTAGAAAATAAGTTAACACTGCAGTGTTAATACTATTTTATGGCAGGTTTACACCATCTTCTTTTACATGGTATAGCTAAACCAGTTTAATTTCTGCATAAAGTAATTATCAAACTGGCACTTTCCCTTTGGCTAGAAAAAGCTTTCTACATGTCAATAACTTGCAGTAGTTAGGGTGCAGTATTTCAAAACACAAGTTTTCAAAAAGGAAACCATAAGGTGGTCACATAGAAGCTGCAACTGTGAAGGTGGACTTACGGCTGCATGAACAAATTGATATTTTATGCAAGTGAGTAGCTGGATGTGCCACACCAGCTGAGTCTATGAGATTTTAACTAATTCAGCATGGTCCAGCTCATGGCCTGTGGGCTGGATCCAGCCTCTTTGCAAGGTTTCTACCTGACCCATCACCTTCTCACTGCAGGAGGCAGGGAACAGATGCTCCTTCAGCAAATACAGCCTCCTCCATCTGCCCTCTCTAGGGAGAAGAGTGGCAAGTCCAAAGGTGCATAAGGAAGGGCAAACCCCCCCCACCACCACCGTGAGGGTTGTCAGCACCTTTGCCTGCCTTCCACAGGTGCTGCCACTGAGCCAGCCACAACACATCTGTGTGCACAACTGTATGCATTAGCCAGTCCTGCACACTCATTTGTGTATTTTTGTGTGCATGAAAAGCTCATTCCTCTCTTACAAACAGAACAAAAGTCTGCTGTTACACAGGCAAAGCAAAATGTAAGGCTTTTGCTGTTGTTTATTGACTTACTACATGATCAGCATGTTGAAAATTATTTTTATTTTATTTTGAAAAGTACTTCTGCTAGATATTTCTTGTATTATGCTTTTTTTTGGTTCTATGAACATGTAGTGAACAGTGTAAAGCAAAGGGCACTTGTATGATTATGAATGTAAAGACATTTGGATGAAGAAATTCTGCAGAGCAGTATATTTACTTTGCATTTCTGAATGGTAGCAATTAAAATTCACAGCTGCTGGCTGTCCAGATGTTTCTTGCATTACAGCATTGTAATTTGCATTGGAGTTTATTGTGTTACTGCAGCAGCTGTAAAGTGGTCAGCTTTCACAGTCTAAATGCTGTATACGGGCTCCAGTTGGGATGGTGAGCATATTTCCTGTTCATATAAGGTTCTTCTTCTTCCCACTGTTTCCCCTCTCCATTAGCTTGATATTTTGTATTTCTCAGATGAAGACTTTTATTGCTCAGCATTCAAATCAAGCAGGGGATGTATTGGCAGGTCAAAACTGATGTATGGATGGTTTCTTGTAAGAGTGACAAAGAAAAAAAGACCCAAGTTTTGAATCGGAAGTTTCCCTTTCCCTTTGGCATTTTCAGGCAGCAAACATCCCTCTGGTGTCAGAGCTTGGCATTGATGATATCCATTTTGATGACTTCTCGCTTGATGTGGATGCCATGATTACTGCAGCCCTGCGGATGTTCATGGAACTTGGAATGGTTCAGAAATTTAAAATTGACTATGAGGTAACCATCTGTGCTGCAGAGATATCTGCTGCTTTTGTCTTGGCACTGCTCTGTCCATTTGTACATGTTTAGTAGCCCTGATACAATTTGTACTTTTCATTTCAGACGCTGTGTAGGTGGCTTTTGACAGTTAGGAAGAATTACCGAATGGTTTTGTATCACAACTGGAGGCATGCTTTCAATGTCTGCCAGCTAATGTTTGCCATGTTAACTGTAAGTATCCAGCTACAGACGTAATCCCATGAGACCTTTTATTGCCACATTGCCTTACCTGTCTAAACATTTTCCAACATTTGATTTCTTTTCTAGTTATTACGGTACTCATTCATTTCCAATAGAAATGCACACAGAATTAGGTTATTCAACTTAAGGCGGCACAGATTTGGCAAAACCTTATAGTGTTTTAGTGATGGTGATATCACAGGCACATTAAAGTGACTGAAAACAGATGGCAGTCTTGGAGTGAGCTTGTTATTATAGATCATGATCTTAAAAAAATGTTTTTTATTTTGGAACTCTTTGATTTGACATTTATTTCAGATTCTTAAATTGGGGGGGTACAAAACCAAGGAAGATTAGAATCCCAGAAGTATTTTTTATGCTGATCTTTATTACCTTCTTATCTGGCTTCATCTAAATAGTTGCAGAAGGTATTGCCTTAAAAAAATTAATATTATCTTCCAACATTGTGATCTAAGTGAATCTTGTGTCTCCACTGGACACTGTAATACTTCTGGATTTTATTAACATGTATCTCCACCAGTACCTGTAACTCCTCTCAGCATAGAAGTAAATTCTGTTGCTCTTCCTCGCTCTCTCTCCCTAGCCCACAGCAACCTCACTGCATGAAATTTTCCATGTTTGGCTAGGTGATTCTTGTAAATGTATCAATAAAGTCTTGGTGGTCTTAGATGTTTAATATTCTGGTTAATATGGCAAAAGAGATGGAACATGTCTGTGTATACACAACACTTTCCACTGTGCTTTCAATTTTTGGTTTGCCTTATCTCCAGATAAAAATAAGGATTCAAGTCCTTCCATTGTTTCTTCATGTTAATTTTTAATGGCCAGAATCATCTATTGCAAACCTTAAAGTGGTGATATTAATAGCACTTGTGTAAGTATTCATTTGCCTGGGATATCATGTGCTTCTTCCTGGATGTTTAACCACTGAATGTTTATATTCTCATTGCTGGCCAGTCTTTGCAGCATGGTTAGCATCTGGACCCTGTGAATGCTCCTCTACAGAGGTGGAGACCTGTGCCATTCGCAACACAAGTCAGCACCATGTTAACACAGACTGGAGGCAGTCCATGGCCTGTTACCTGCTCACAGAGCACGACTGTCTTGTCCATCTTCTCCCTAGCTGCCTTCCTCCATTTGGCATTATCTCTGTAGCACAACTCTGTGTGTCAGGCGAGAAAAAAAGGGTATGACATCCCCTAGCAGGTAGTTGTTGGTCTACTCTAGATCTGTCCCAGCTTATGTGGGTTTGTTTCTGTGAGCATTTACAGAGATGTAGCAAAGTTGTACCGTACGCTGTGAAACAAAGGAAATGGAGATGTTCAACAAGAGAGAAAGGTCACCTCTTCTTCTGGGTGAGGCTGTTCAGCTGAGCAGAATTAACGTCATTTCAGCAGGCACTTTCTGATGATCTCTAATGAAATCTCATGGTAATGTGCGGACACCGGTCGTTTTTAAAGTTTTATAAACTTGACATGCTTTTTTTTAAGTTACAGAAGGATGAAAAGCTTTTTACTCTTAAGGAGTAAGGGCAAAGTCGGGCAGCAAGTATCGGCAGGGAATTACGTTAATTTCTGCCAAACGCTGCCGGGGGTGAGGAGCCCTCAAGCCTCCCCTGTGAGGACCTCTAGATGGAGCTCCGAGGCCAGGATTTGGGCAGGCTCTTCTGAGTCGGGAAACCTCTTCCACCGGACGTCTCCATCTCAGTTAGCGGTGACTGCGCCGGCAGCCAGAAGGGAGAAAGCAGATCCTTGCTGCTTCAACAGCCGCCAGGGAGCCTGCGAAGGCTCAGCCATAAACTGCTTTGACTATGGTTCCCAAAGAATAGCTTCAGGATCCTTAAAGCAGCCAGCACAGGGGTGCAACTGCCAGTAGGAGGTGATCTGGGATTTTCAAGACAAGGACATTTCATTGCCCGCACTCCTAGTAGTAAGCTGAATGAGCAATTCAGGGCTGGACACATGTGCCCATGGCATTGGACTCGCTAGGCATCCCACCCCACTTTGCTGTAGCTCCAGCTGAGAAAAGAATAAGTTCAGGTGTATGATCCGCTTGGGCTGCTCTCCCATCCAGAGACAGGAAGACTGATATTGTGAAAAAAAGAGAGAGTCACAAGATTGGTAACAGCACAAGGCTTGCTTTTACTGTGTTTGTCTTGGGGGAACCATCTGAGTTAGTATGTACCTTGGTTTTTTACTTGCAAAAAGTGGAAAATTCTTTGACCATCAGAGAGGGTCTCTGATGGTCAGTCAGGCACTGCTTTGTGCAGTTATTGCACCCTATTCTTAATTTCTCCGTGACAACCAGCAATGTTGACTACACCACAAATATAAACCAATAGGTTTAGGGCATTTTCAGGTAGGATTTACCATGGCATAGTAACGACTAATCTGTAATGTGATAGCCTCTAATGGCCCAACCACGCCCTCACTGAATGCAGAAGGTTGAATAAGCCGAACAACAGAAATCCAACAAAGCTTAAACCCATTGTTTCACTCCTGGGTCTGTCTAAGGTATCTAACATATCTAAGGTGTGTTACCATGTATCGAAGTATGTATTTTCTCTCTCTGGTTAGACACTGAACAATTATAAACCCAGTCCTGCATGATTCTATATTTCAGACTCCCCCACATATTCTGAAGACAAGCACTGAAGCAAGACTACTCCTGCAAGTTAGGGATGTCACATGAGAGTAAACCACAGGATCAAGCCCAGGCTTCATTATCAATGTCTTTGCCTAATACAGTTCATGTTGATACTTATTTCAAAAAGTAAAATTGAACAAGTAAGCAATACAAAATTAAAATCCCATCTGCTGTGATAATGACAAAACATATAAATGTGGGGCAAGGTAAATGCATGTAATTCATTTCCCCACGTGAAAGAATGACCTCCATAACTCACTGGAGACTCTGCCACTCATGAGTTATGGGTCATTCCTTTTCTGGTGAAAATAAATTTTACTGCGCCATCATCTCTAGCCATGTATTTTTTTTTCTCTGTGTAAATTTAAAAAATGGGGGAATCTAATCCTCTATTTTTTTGCATTATGTTCAAAGCAGATAGCCCCTTACAGTAACATTGTTTTAAACAATGTTCTTATTAGATGAAATTTACTATATTTTTCTCATATATTAGACTATAAGACTTTTGTTTAAATGTTGCATTTATTTTTGAGATATTGGTACTGTTAATCCTTAATCAGCTTTCCTGCATTTGCAGTACACATTGAATCTTTGAGTTTAATCAAAGCTTGTGTTATTCTCAAGAATATTTACTACAGCATCAATTTTATATTGTAAAACTTCTATTTTAAGTTTTTTTAACTTAGCCATGAACATAGATTGAGACTTGACACGTGGCATGTTGTCAGTTACAAACCTATTTTTAATGCCTTTTTTAAAAATAGACCTTGATTATTATTTGTTATATAAGAGCAGTATTTAAAAAATTAAAAAAACACTTTTTTAGATAATTTCCTCTTCCTGTGTAGTTGTTACTGGAATTTTAAAAAAGCAATGCCATTAGAAATTAGGAGAATCTCTTTCATAATATTCACATTACTCTGTACACCAGTGGATTCTACATGAAAGGAATCTTTTTTCCTCATATTTTATCATCTTTTCTGATATGTAAACTTTGAGACAATTATAAAGCTTTTGTAGCAAGTCTTGTATTTCCTCAGTTCCCACAGAAATGCATTGCTGAGCACCTATATGTATGAAATTTCCTTTCATACTAACTAGACTGTGTGGCTACTTGAGGAGTGCCATTGGAGACTGGCACTATGGAAAGACAGGTGTTATGATTTTCCAGCTCAGCCAGTCATTTTTGTAGGCAACATGCCCTTATGCTTCTGAAGAGTTGAAGAACCAGGTTGTTTCTGCCATGGGTAAGATGCACGGCACCAAGGAGGTAGTGTCCCACACAGGCTCCAACACCTTCTCCTGACAGGATCTATTCAGGATGTTTGAGGTTAGCAATAACAGTGATATTTCTTTTCTGACATGAGGTAGTTCAGGCAGTAAAACTGCTATGGCAAGTATCCAAGAGGAGAAGTATAGTGGCAAAAAAATATTTCTGGGATCAGCTCCCCCATTCACACGGGTCTATTGGTACTGTTAAGCTTGTGGGGAATTTCAGTACATCAGTTTTCAAAATTATCTCCCAAATTTAAGTGGGTATCTGCAGCAGAAATATGCCATTAGAGATGTTTCCTCTTTAAATCATGCCGCTTCATTTCATGTGTCCCAGATAACAAATCTCTTAATAGTTCGTAACAGTTCCACAGAGTATATTTTAGCTGGTTTCTTTTATAGGTCTTTTGATTTAACATCTCAGCTATCTCTGACAGTAGGGATTGACTTAAGATGGTCACCCCAGGATTGAAGAAATCTGTCTAAGTACTTCTCTGAACAATAATTTCAAAATTGAATCAATTTTGTTTTGTATTTCTCTGATATGAAATTCCAGCACCTGTCTTAGTGTGTAGTTATTGGTGTTTGTTTTCAACATCTTTTGCCTTTAGTGCCTTTAGTGCCTTCTGGGTAATGGAGAAATGCTGGAAATGCAACAGAGAAATAATAAAAGATCACTCCAAAGACGTTATCTGTTCTGCTAATCATTGAACATACAGCCGGGAATGTGATACGACAATAAAGCATTTATCTTCTCCTTACTGAAACGTTCATGCTATCAAAACAAAGTTGACTGTTGCTCGATGGACTAACATTACTTATCTCTTCTGCTACTGATAGTTACATCTGCTATTTTTTTTCTGCTCTCAGACTGCAGGATTTCAGGAGATTCTGACTGAAATTGAAATTTTAGCTTTGATTGTGGGATGCCTATGTCATGACCTTGACCACAGGGGAACCAACAATGCCTTCCAAGCCAAGTAAGTTTTCTAATTCTTATTACTTTAATTTGTTTTTCTTCCACAGAAGAGCAAAAGGTGACCAGGATAAAGAATGAAGCATTAATTTCAAGCCTCCTAGGCCACGGCCAAATATTCTTATTCTTCTGTGTAGTAAGGGACTATCCATCTTTATCATTCTCTGTTCTTTTGGGTAATTGCTGGCTTGTCCTTTGTGTCAGGCTGTTGATTGGGTTACCCCTTGTGAACTGACACCGCATATTGAAATGTGGTGCCAAAACTGGATGTTCTTTTCAGGCTGAGGTATTATCAATTCTGGTATTCAATCCAGGGAACACTGAAACTGTCTGGGTTGGTCATTCTTGCTGGCTGGAATGCATAGTGTTAAGCAAAACCTTGTTCAGCTATTTAAGAAGAAAATAGGTAAATGTGAAATCATGCTTTCACAAAAACTTTCACACCCGTATAGGCAAGTGTACATAAAGTAATTCCTAGCTTATGGAGTATGAAGCCATTGCCATCATGCTGGAGCTCTGATGTGTATCATCCATGGGGGGTGACTGGAGTAGTTGCCTCTCCACATACCCGTATCTGTCAGTTGTGGAGCACGCAGGGTCCCTGCCTGGTCTGTAGAAATGTCTCCTCCCTAGCCTGCCCTCCACGCCAGAGCACACAGAGCCTGTCTGGAGCTATACTGCAGTGGCAGGGGTGGGCTGGCCACGCCTGAAATGGTCAATGCCCATCAGCACATGAAGCTGGATCTTGAAGGCAGATTCTCACATCACCTATGTGAACTCTTGCTCTGGACTGTTTTCAATTCTAAAAATGAATTTTATTCTATTCAAAGTGCTTAGGACCTCATTCAACAGCCCTAACTCGCATATATTTTTGCTGTCCAGGCTGCTACCCTCAAACATATTAGTGAGGTAGAAACAGGTTTGCAGAAAGTTTGAGGGTACTTCTTACTGTGGTGCTAAGGGAACTCCCTTGACCAAGGTCAAATTGTTTCCAAAATCTGCATGCTTGACAATGGGGGGGACAACAGGATATGTCCCCTGACAACATGCTGGCCAAGCTGTGAAATAAAGCTGTCAGACACAGAGACTTCTCCAAATCCCATGTTGTTTTCTCAACTCCCCAGGTCCTCTACAGTCAGAATATGAGACCTTGAGGCTCTCTTGTCCTGCAGATCCCAACATGCGTTTGCAGCTTTGTCTGTTCTGCATTACTGCTAATCCTACAGCGTGACGGGGAACTGGTCAAATGGTTGTCCAAAGATATTTGAAAGACAGAGTGATGTTGTATCATCTGATTTTTGTCCTACCTTTGTCAGAAATACTCTGCTGCAATGTGTGTATGCACGGGCTGCTGAGTTTCTGGGGGCAAATTGCTTCCATGAACATCACTCAAACTGATGTTTCTGGTATTTGCCAAGCTGCTATTTCCTGAGCTATTGGTGTTGCTGTACAGTCTCAATGTAACAATGACACTGTCTGGATCTTCAGTCACCATAGCAAGGGAAATCAATTGCAGTGCTCAAAAGACAGAGCTGACGGTGCAAAGGTTACCAAGCACTGCTAGATGCCTTTTTGCAGCTGAGTCTTGAAGAGAATCAAAAAAGACAAGACAAATGGGAAGGAAGCTCAGCTGATTGATGTTTATGTTCCTAATTTACAAAAACGAGACCTAAGATTTACATCCTGACCGCTTTAGGCTCTGATTAAGTTAACCACTTCTCTGGTGTAACATTACACAACAATATCTCTTGTGCAGAGGGATGGCTGAGTTAAAGGCAGCAGTGTCAGCATTAGACTGCTATCACTTATACTTGTTGTTTGACAACAGAGTACGAAGAGGAGGCTACCATTTTATGACTCCATAAAGAAATTGCTGAAGACATTTAACAAAAGACAAACATTACCACGCATGCATAAAACATCCCTGAAAACAGAAGCTGTAGCTTTCATAACAGCAGCTATGATTTACTCCTCTAACCTGACTTTTAAATTTAAGCATCACATTTTCCTATTTTATCTTCAGTGTTCAATACTGCTGTTCTGTGTGATGAAAGTTCAAGAGGTATATGATGGAGGTAATATCACAGTTGTCTGAAATGACTCTGTTATATATCTCAACACCATGTTCTCTA
The DNA here is from genome assembly GCA_013400615.1 of Syrrhaptes paradoxus. NCBI lineage: Eukaryota > Metazoa > Chordata > Aves > Pterocliformes > Pteroclidae > Syrrhaptes > Syrrhaptes paradoxus. Next base: position 13,645 of record VZTO01008121.1, on the reverse strand, counting down.
GGGATGTTTCCTGGACATCCTTCTCTCTAATATAGCTGCTTCCGATAATTAAATATCAGTATGGTGCAGTTTTATAGTATATGCTCCTAGGAGACTCTTTCTGTTTGTCTCTAGCATAATCTCTTATTCTCATTTCTTTGGAAAGAAAACCCATCTTGTCGCTTTAGGCTGGGTCCCAGAAGTGAAATAATGGTGAACAGTAACTATTCTGACAATCCAGTCCTGTTCTCTGCATCTTCCAACAATTCACAGGTTTATAATTTTATTTTGTAGATTTTTTGTTCTTTAAACTTAGAAAACCCACCTGCTCTGTGCATTTTGAAGCTAATTTTTAGACAATAAACATGACAGAAAATACATTTTTAAAGAGATGCTAAACTTTTATATTGACTGCTCTCACTTGTGGTTTTTTTTGTTTACCATAGTATATTTTAAATGCATGGTTTCACAGACAGACAGACAGAACCTCACTGCATTTTCAGTTGGCTTTTTTGTTGTGTTTTGGGAGTTTTTTTAGAGTTTGTAATCACCCATTGTAAGCCATTGTGGCTATATCTACTCATAATTAAAAGTACCAAGTTTGTCTTTACCACACAGTGGTGCATCCATGCTGTTGCATTGCTGAGGCACTTTAAAAGTTGCATTACAGAATTTCATGTAGTTCCAGGAAAATCTTTAGTCAGCTGATGATATTTAGCAAGATCTGGAACATACATGCCTTGAATCTGGCTTTAAATTAGTATTGTGATCTTGTCAGATGTCTCAAGTGTGATTGCTGAAATGGAGAGGGAGAGTGTGGCTACATGCTTTCGTTAGTAAATTGTCTCTGAAACTTGCTTCATAAGCAGATGAGCTTATGTTGACTCCCCACATTCTGTTTCAGGAGCGGATCAGCCTTAGCTCAGCTCTATGGCACCTCTGCTACCTTGGAGCACCACCATTTCAATCATGCTGTCATGATTCTCCAAAGTGAGGTACAGAAGCATTACTATTAATCTCACTGTAAACTGTTGGGCAGTTTCAGCTGGAGAAAGGCAATACCACACACAGTGCCTTTTTAATGCCCTCTCCTTGAGGAATTATTTATTGGTTACCACAAAGGTCACAACTAGCACAAAATTAAACAATTACAAATGCTGATGATAGAGCCTAGAGATTATATTTGTCTCAATCAGCTAGGGGCAAGGAGAACATATCCTAATCATATTGTCAGCTTTCCTTAGTCTTCCTACATATATCCTGCTCAGTGGTTTATAGGCAGGCGAAACAAGCTCTTACCTTTCACCACAAGAGGTGTATTCAGAGTATCACAGGCATCCTTTACTGGAGCAATTTAATTTCTATGTCAGTCTTTCTGTAATCAGTATTCTTATGATGATTTTTCAAAATTTTACTGAATTATTTTTTTAAAAACTAATACCAGTAACACTGTGCTGTCCAAAGTACAATAGCTGCTTTGCAGATACATTTAAAGACATAGTTCTNATAAGAAAAAGCAGCATTTGAAGATTAGACTGGTTCAGAATAGGAAAAAGGGAAAGGGGTTTTGTTGGTTTGGGGGTTTTTTTGTTTGTTTTCTCTAAACCAATGAGACTATTCAGGCCTTGGAACAAGCTTTCCTGGGAAACCTATTTCTCTAGTTCCTGAAATCTTCATCGNGTCACTGCATTTTCAGTTGGCTTTTTTGTTGTGTTTTGAGGGTTTTTTTAAAGAGTTTGTAATCACCCATTGTAAGCCATTGTGGCTATATCTACTCATAATTAAAAGTACCAAGTTTGTCTTTACCACACAGTGGTGCATCCATGCTGTTGCATTGCTGAGGCACTTTAAAAGTTGCATTACAGAATTTCATGTAGTTCCAGGAAAATCTTTAGTCAGCTGATGATATTTAGCAAGATCTGGAACATACATGCCTTGAATCTGGCTTTAAATTAGTATTGTGATCTTGTCAGATGTCTCAAGTGTGATTGCTGAAATGGAGAGGGAGAGTGTGGCTACATGCTTTCGTTAGTAAATTGTCTCTGAAACTTGCTTCATAAGCAGATGAGCTTATGTTGACTCCCCACATTCTGTTTCAGGAGCGGATCAGCCTTAGCTCAGCTCTATGGCACCTCTGCTACCTTGGAGCACCACCATTTCAATCATGCTGTCATGATTCTCCAAAGTGAGGTACAGAAGCATTACTATTAATCTCACTGTAAACTGTTGGGCAGTTTCAGCTGGAGAAAGGCAATACCACACACAGTGCCTTTTTAATGCCCTCTCCTTGAGGAATTATTTATTGGTTACCACAAAGGTCACAACTAGCACAAAATTAAACAATTACAAATGCTGATGATAGAGCCTAGAGATTATATTTGTCTCAATCAGCTAGGGGCAAGGAGAACATATCCTAATCATATTGTCAGCTTTCCTTAGTCTTCTTACATATATCCTGCTCAGTGGTTTATAGGCAGGCGAAACAAGCTCTTACCTTTCACCACAAGAGCTGTATTCAGAGTATCACAGGCATCCTTTACTGGGGCTATTTAATTTCTATGTCAGTCTTTCTGTAATCAGTATTCTTATGATGATTTTTCAAAATTTTACTGAATTATTTTTTTAAAAACTAATACCAGTAACACTGTGCTGTCCAAAGTACAATAGCTGCTTTGCAGATACATTTAAAGACATAGTTCTTGCCTAGAATATCTTATGCACAACAGTACATAGCATGCACTGCCCCAGAGATGTAGTAAGTGAGAAAAGGAGGATGGACATGCAATCCTTACAAAGCAATGGATGTATTTTCTTAATTTACACAGACAGGTTGTTACAAAATGCATTCAGTATATATAAAATGAAAAATGTTCATGCAGCACAATTGAAGACCATATGCTGATCTGCAGTGACTTTTGAAGAGCATTTGGGAATGTCCCGTGATCACAGACAAATAGGAACAGGGTGATGGCTTTACCTCTGTGTGCTATGCCACAGAGATTAGTCATGGGACTGTGGCTTTAGTGTTCAGTTTCTCAACATTATATTAAAAAACTAGACGTAGGAAAGGAGAGCACTGGCATGAGATTTAGAGAGCTCAATCTGCTTAGCCTAGCCTAGTTTATCTAAAAGGTGATACTAGGAATTAAATAGCTCCTAATATTACCAAGGAAAGGTATAAGAAAAAGCAGCATTTGAAGATTAGACTGGTTCAGAATAGGAAAAAGGGAAAGGGGTTTTGTTGGTTTGGGGGTTTTTTTGTTTGTTTTCTCTAAACCAATGAGACTATTCAGGCCTTGGAACAAGCTTTCCTGGGAAACCTGTTTCTCTAGTTCCTGAAATCTTCATCGTAACTGAATGTCCCTTTTAAGACAGGCTCAAGACATGGACAACTCTGTGAAATTTTATAGCTCATGTCAGTCTAGATGCTTTTCCAGCTTAAAAATCAAGAAATTTATCAAAAAAAAAGCCATACACACACACACAAAAAAAAGCACAACACACCACTTTTTTTCTTGGAATCTACTCCAGCTTCTTTCAGAGATTTAAAACATTTCTTGAAATGCTAATCTCCTCTTTGATCATTTAGGCAGCTTCTTCTCCAGGTCCTCATTTCTAGACCCAAAAATCCTGCAGGGTTTTTACCCAAGACATACTGTTTGCTAATGGAACACAACATCCCTTAGTTTGGAATAAATGCAGATTTAGATCCACCAATCTGCTTAGAGATACACGAGCTTTTACCAGCTGAGCAGCTGGTCTCTCTCCCAAATAAGCTGAAATTATATTATATCCTATCCTATCTACTAATGGTGATTTTTCTAGTCTCTCTTTGCTATCTAGAATGAAACATAGTATATTGTATTATTTCTTTAGATTTTTATCATGTTGGACAAAGGAGCTATGTATCCTTTACTCTTGACACGCTAACCTCCATGTAAGTGATCTTGAGCTTTGTAGTGGAATGGTTTTATACACCATGAAACAAGTCAGAAAGGCAACAGATATTATAGAATAACAGACAACTTGGTAAATTATCCTTGCTGTAAGAGCTGCTATTTTCCTTATACATTTTGATTTATTTTCTGCTGAGTACTTTGGTTTTAACGTTGTTTTTCTTAAATAAGCTTTAGATTCTCAAATCCTTCTCAATGTTTACCTGACAATAAATAATAATTTCATTGTCACAGAGAAGACTATCTTTCATGCATGGCAAATTATTTTTTTTAGACCAACAATTAGCTGACCTATTAAACAAATACCATCTCTACCTCCAGCCTTTATCTCGTCTATCAGACCGTCATGGTTATAGCAATCCTGTTGCTGGAAAATTTTTGTTTCTAAGGCAATTTTAATCTTCTTAAGCAGTAGATGGCAGTGCATACTGACTGTGTGCATTACAGTGCTAAATACCACCCAAATAAGACTCTTAGGAACAACCTCATTATTTCTATAGGTGATTAGAAAAAATGAAGAAGTACTTTTATTTGTATTCCTTTAGTTATATGTGACTGATGTCACAAAGACCACTTCTTAAGCTTACATTTAGATTTTTCCATTAATTTTGTTTCTTTCCACTTCTTTTCTCTAGGATTTCATAGAGAAATTGTAGGATCTCTGTTCCTCTCTTTTTAGAAATTCAGTTACAAAAGGACTTTTCTGCTCTTAAATAGCCATATTAAATTATTTGCTTCCTTTCATTCTGGCCATGGAGTACCTTTCAAATTCTTAATCCCTTAGAAGGTAGCCTATTGGGCCAACAAAGGGCATTTAAACCACATAAAATTATGGTTCTTTAGCCTGCATAGGGAATGCTTGTATACACTGTAAGACAACTCAGTAACGGGCAGAGTGAGCAAATAGGCTGTTCTGAATGAAAAACTGATTTAGTGCCTTTGCTCTAACAGCAGTTTGTGTGCCTGCAAGCAGCAGTACATATAAATCTGTTAGGAGCACATCTCAAACGCTGCAATGCACAGGTCCCCAAAACATTTAGTAAAAGGAAAGATTGAGATGTATCCATAGTTTTTTGCCATAAACAGAGTCTGTGCAGGGTCAGAGCAAAGAGTAAATCTTTCATCAAGAGGCTGTAATTTCAGCAGAGTTTAGAAAAACATCCCAGGTGCTTGATTACAAACATCAACTCTTCCACCCCAATGTAATCTCAGCAGTATTACCATTATTATTTTGTTGTATTTTTGCTATGAATCAGAAAAGTCCTCTGTTACAGGGAAAACAGTAGACTGAAGAGTTAGAAAACCTTTTAAAAACCTATATTAATTGCTAGTCCTTTACCTCTTTTATCTCTTTCATTATAGGGTCACAACATCTTTGCTAACTTGTCCTCTAAGGACTACAGTGACCTTATGCAGCTTCTAAAGCAATCAATATTGGCAACAGACCTCACTCTGTATTTTGAGTAAGTATTGGCATTTCTTCCATTTGACAAATGAAAATTCAAAGAACTTAATGTAATGACCTATTAAATACTAATAAGGATATATTATATGAGAAATTAGTGTTTAGCTGTGGTTGAAGAGATTTAGTCTAATACTTAGTATATCTTAAGTTAATAGAAATATCTCAAGTGTCCAAGCTTTGCTTTAAGGTGTAACATGTCTGTATCAACAAAAACCAAGTCAAATCCTAGGCTTGTACTTCAAAGTAATCCCAGGAATCAGTTACAGCTCAGTCCCACAATTCTTCTGTTCCTTCTGTGATCAATTCTTCAGGCATGTAGAAAATCAACAACATTTTAGAATTCTTTTCCACCATATCAGAGTTTCTAAACATGTATGCTAAGATATATTTAGATACAGACCCAGTTGCAGAGGTAATGAAAGCATACACGTTGCTTCTTTGAAGACAAATTATGCCAGTTTGCATCAAATGAGATTAGGTTTTAAGAAGCTTAACTCGAGAGAAGTATAACAGAATCTCTCTCATCTGGTTTTCTTCATTTTCCTTGTTTGCAAATCAAATTTCTAAGTAGAGTTGGTGCTATTTTATGTTTTTCAAATACTTTTAATTATTACCAAGCTCTTCCCAGTGAGAATATGTGGAAGCATGTGTATATCTGGAGGAGTCATGATGTCCCTTTAGACATCCCCCTCTCTGCCACATGCCTATGCCTGACTTATAGGGAAAAGCACTGTCAGCTGTGCAGTTTCAGCATACAACCATCCCAGTCTTGACAATAATTCATCCTTAGGAATTTTTGTTTCATGTCCATTAGCATCCTATCCCACACATTGCTGAGCAGGTAGCATTAGGAATGTTTTTCTCAAGTTTTAGGGGGGTGTACTTGGATTCCTCCTTTGTGCTGACAGTTGATACCAAGCCAAGTTTCCAGAAAACTTCAGTCTTTACCCTGAAATTGTTCGGCTATCTATATCAACATTGTATCTTTAACTGTTAATTGTAAAAACACTGCAATGTTTTCTTTGTCTTTTTTTTCTCAGGATTTGGTTACTGTGCCAAGGGCTGTTTCTAGACAGCACTTGCAGTAGATGTACTGATATTCTTTGTTTCCTGCAAGTCTGTTCTCAGAGAAGTTGTATTAAGAAAGGATTTTAATGAATAGTATATTATTATAAATTACTTCTAAACATTAGTCCATGAAGAAATTTCTGCTTGCCGACATGAAAATCCTGAGCAGGACAAATAAACCCTTTTAAGCTTACTGTTTTTGAAGCTGCCTCTTAGGATTGCTTGTTACCTGGGGAGCTAGTACGACTGGGGAATTTGCTGACAGCTTTAAGGGAGATACAAGGACCACAGGGATGTGTCAGTACAGGTTCTTGTCTCACCACAAATAACAAGTGCTGCAGAAAAGTGTTGTGCTGTCAAGGAAGAGAAGAATGGCAGGGAATGAGAGGGCAGCTGCCCTGGCTGGGATCCTGCGGCACCTGGAAGAGCCAGAGAGGGCCCACAGCAATGCATTGGGAGAGAACCCAGTCCAGACCCAAACATGATGGAGCTCTCTTCCCTGCCTGCCTTAGGTTGAAATGTACATGGTCAAGATGTCTTTCTAGTTTTAATACAGAGAAATAATGCCCAAAAAGGGACATCAGCTTTCAAGATTATTCTTCTGTGTTTGCATAGTTGATTTTTATGTGCTACATGAATCAGAAAACTTTTAGCTTCTTTATTCAGAAGTCTGAAAATAAGTTATCTTTTCCTCTTGTGTTATTACGATTCATTAATCAGGTAGTTGTCATGCTACTTTTCTTCCAAAAGTGCCTGGAAACGTTGATGATTTACACTTCTTAAAGCCACCCTATGTGAACAGATGGTTCCGCACAAGTACCTAACTTGTTCTTTCAGTTTGCTACATCTTCAATATTTTTGTAGAGAAGGAAATTCTGATATCGATATTCTTAGAATGTCTAAACCTAATGATCACAAAGTCCAATGAACAAAACAGCAACAAGACTCCAGGCAGAGCAAGGCTTTATAACCTCCTCAAGGCACTACTTTTCTACAAACAAACAAAAAGATTACTTTCAGTGAAAGATCAGCTGGAAAATATACTTATTTTTAGTAGATAATTCTAGATAATGATGCTTGTAGATAATACAGCAAGAAAAAGCATTGGAACCAAAATGAAGTTTATGGAAATTCACTCAAATGATGTCTTGAGCCACTGGGCAGTAGAGCAACAGGATATGCTGTATGTAGCAAGACAACTTTCCCTTCCAGGCAAAACACAACCAGAGTCAATGTTACTCAACCGCAAAATTGTTATGATTCTGTTCACTCTTAAATCCTGGCATGTTACGTTTGCTTCACAATAGCAAACCTTTTCCTTTGAATACCATGCATAAGCAACCAGTAGGAAACACTAGATTGTTTCCTTATACATGTCTGCTTTCCTCAGGTTGATTCCTTCCTAGAAATACTCTTTGGAGTTGGACTGCTACTTGTGCATCCATTTAAATGCATTTCAAATAATATTCTTATGTTAAAGTTTTCAGCTTAACATAAGGCTTTGAGACTCACAACATTTTCAGTTACTGTTTGTGGACCTTTACATTTTAAATTTGAATTTTGAGATTTCTGGGGTGTCATCTTCCTGAGCTTTTAGCCTTAAACATTCTTGCCTGCCTTTTGTCCAGTAACATATGAATTGCCCAGAATATCCAGTACTTCAAAATGAAAGAATTACCAAATTTTACATTGTTAGACTGGGCACTGAAATACAGGATGCAAAAATCCACTGCTTGCTCTCTTAGTAGAGTATGTAGCTGTTGATTGTCTGCTCAGGATTAGGCTGGTTTAAGGTTTATATGTCAGCTACTCCTGGCCATTAAAATTTTCATTGTTGCAATATTTATCTCCACTGAGGCCCTGATGCTATGACTTTGTGTGACAGAACTGAATTTGGTTTTCTGCATGTGTGACTTTACATTGTACCAGCAAATTTTGTAACGTGAAACACTCCTATATCTTATTTCAGGAAACATTAAGGGATTGGATATCAGTATGTAGTCCTTATATCTCCCTGTTCTAGTTGCTGTTGTGAAATCCATTATAGAAAGGCCCTATGGTGGAAGTTACTGGTCATATAACACGTGGCTGTCAGGAACCAGAAAAAAGCAACACGCCCCATGTAAAATTCTGTCCACTGATCATGAACAATGTTCCTGGAAATGTGCATCTCCTCGTGTGTGGGAAACCTGTACTGGCTGCCAACAGATGGTGCTTTCAGTAATCACTGTTCAAAATTTCAGTCTAGCTGAAGTAAATGTAGAAAATACCAGACTTTGTAAACTCTCTGCTATTGGGGAATCTAACTACATTTCCACTTGACAAAGAGATAGCACAGTCTCCTATGACATGGGGCACTGGACTGTCATTCAGAACATAGGTATTTGCTTTCCAGCTCTGATGCTAAGATGTTGTGTCACTCTGGGCAAGTTGCTCCATATTTTCATACCTCAGTTTCTGCTATATCTGGCATCTGTTTCATATTGCACTCACACTGCATGCAATAAGACCTGCTTGAAGTCTCAGTGCCACAAAAAATTACAGACTATGGTGAGTCAGAATTTTGGTACTTAAAAGCACCAAACAAGCATTAACATGTTCTGGCTCAGGTTTTGTCTATCTCTGAGGACACAGGCAAGGTACTCCACAAGACCAAGAGGGATACCTAGTTTCTAGTCAATAAGAACTACTAACTCGAGACATCTGCAGCTCCTGTGTCTCACTGTTCTGTTCTGTGTGCTGGAAATAATAGAAATTGCGCATCTCTGAAAAACCCTTCAAGATCCAGAAGTAAAAAAAAATATTTTGCAAGGACAAGTAGAGAGAAGCGTGTATGTATTTCAGGGGTATTTCTATTGTCTGTCTGTCTATTCCTGTAGCTGAACATTTATTTCATGCTTCCATGGAAGACTGAACATTTCTGTACCATTTATTTCCTTATCTGCGGAAACCATAAATACCGTATTGCATTTACTAGGCAACTCTGACATTGATAACAGACATTTATAGAACATGTTTGGAAATTAGTATGTTTCGCTTAAATGGACTGTCAGTGTAAGGACTTTAACAATAATACATGAGGTGCAATGATTTCATATCATCCAGAGAACTGTGTTTCTACTGCAGTGCTGCCCTGGAAGTGTCTTGTTTCTTTCCCTGATAATCTGTTTTGTTGCAGGAGAAGGACCGAGTTTTTTGAACTTGTCAGTAAAGGTGGTTATGACTGGAATATAAAAAACCACCGAGAAATATTTCGGTGAGCACTACTATTTCTTGCTTTCTGGTTAGTTTGAAGTGTAGCCATATTTGTTTAAGGAATTTCATGTATCAGGGAGTGAAGACTTAGAGTAACATGAGAAGGTAGCTTGTTATAAAAATATGATCCATGATATTAAATATATTATATGATTTTGAAACATTACCAAACAGCAGGGATGTAATCAGTGTGACCTCACCTCCTCCATTTCTATTTCTGCCTTCACACTCTGTCATGTTTTCTTCCTTTTCTCCCAGCCTCACCAGTTACCAGTCAGCCCTTCTGCTCTTTCTCCAGAAAGTATCAATATTCTGCCTCAGGACACAAAGATCTTTCTTGCCCATTTCCCCATTCCTTCCTCCTCTCAGCTGTCTTCTTTCACTGGCCATGCTCCTCTCTGCTCTTATAGTCTGTACCTGGGAATTTGCAGATACATGGTACTCTTCTAGCCCTCAAGAATGATCTGAGCATGCATCCTATTGAAAACCTCAGACATTGTGGGTGGTTTGAGTACACCGTGCTTTTGAGACAATAAAATGTGTGCATTTGCATATGCATGCCTGATTGTGTCTCATTTTATCTGAAATGTCATTAAAATTCTGTTTCTTTTTGGTCTTTCGGCCAAAATATTGGACATTTTCTATTTTCCGTACCATTTCACCCATTCCTAATTTTAGATTCAGGCAATATATTTGATGCTTCATTTTCAGTGCCCTTGTTCTTCATTTAAACTTTCTTAGACTTTTATCTGCATCATGTACTGTACATAAATGCTTTCTACAGCTGAATGGTTTCTTTCTCCTAATGCATATAAAACATGGTTGTAGCTAGGTATTAAACTACAGTGGAACAGCATAGCTCATAGTAAATCTTAAATTTTTATTGTAGATGAGCAGTAGAAACTGCTTAAACAGTGTCTGGGATGCCTCCTGTGATTATAGGTTCTCTTGCTACAGCAGTCACTTACAAATAGGCATATAAATTAATCCAGTTTGCAGGTGTTATTATGTAATAATACCCTTACTTATATCATGTGAAACACATGCATTAGAATATATTATAGGTATTTGTAAGCAGGGTTATAAGTATTGCAAAATTAGCAGTTACTCCCTTGCAATATCATTTCTTTTCTAGTGTGCAACGCACAATACTAAAATTCATTGTCTGATGATCTGCAACACATTAGGCTTCCTAGGCACAATTGTGATGTAAAAGCCATGCTGATGGCCGAGATTTCAAACATGTCATTCTTTTCTGGAGGAAAAAAAAGGTGCCAGGGCTGACATTCTATATATGTTTTATTTATTTATGCATCCAGAGCAGAGTTGTTTAGAAATCCAACAAAGGTTGATTCAGCTTGTATTGTTCATTTCTGTTTTTCAGATCAATGCTAATGACAGCCTGTGACCTTGGAGCTGTGACCAAACCGTGGGAGATTTCAAGACAGGCAAGTCATGATTAATAGCAGGGCTGGGAGGAGGCGGGACTGGTGAGACAATATTCCCAGGGCTCTGGCTTACAAGGGACCAAAACTGGAATCAATTTACAGCGGTATTAATGCTATAAAAAAGTAGCAGGGGGTTTCTGGGAGAAATGGTTTATTGCATCATCTTTCCATGTACACATGCTGGTGAGCAGCATGGAGGTACCTGAAGAGATATGGCTTTACAACCTCTCCTCTTATTAACCTTTTAAATCCTTATCAAAAAAATGGATAGATTAAACAAAAACAGCCACATGTAGCTGTGCTTACTTGTTTTGTCCCAGAGTTTTCCTTGTCAGTGGCAGAATCTTCCCTAAATCAAAAATACCAGCAGATGATCTGCAAACTTTGATTAACATAAAATCTTCAGTATATATGATAAGAGAAATGTGTTCATTTTCTCAACACTGATGGAAAGAACTGCAAGTGTAGCATAGAGCCCTTTTTAGCATTCTGTACTTAGAAACAAACAAAAATTCAGGCTTCTGCTGCCAGGTAGGCTCTTTAGAAATATACATAAAACTTGGGTCCAGCATTGGCAAACAATTACAATGTGAGAAAGCAACCTGTCCAAAAGTCTTGTCCTTCACTACATGATTTTCCTTTTTCTAGGCATTTTCCTTACTCAGCATCCAACCTTAATCTTTCCTGTATCCATGCTAATAATTCTCTGTCCTTTGCTGAGGTCCAGAACAAGCTAGTAGAGGGCAGGCTGTGTAGGGTGTTGAAGGAATATACAGCATCAAGAAGCGAATAGGAAATACACCAGGCGCAGCTGAGTGCGGCTACGCACGTGGAGGGAGTTTCATTGGCTTAACAGCAAAGTGATGGTGAAAAAGAGAAGCTAGACCTGAAAACTAGTGAGGCAGAAGCAGCCAGATGTCTTGGAGCAAGACAAGGAAGTAACTGAAGTAGCTGAAAGGGACCTACAAAAGTTACATGCGCGTTAACTCAATAAAAAAGCATTTATGCAGTGAGGGTCCCAGCTCAGCTTGCAGTTTTGTCAGATGAGTCTTTTTTGCGTTTGCACGCAGACTGACAATAGTCCTTCTAAGGCTAGTTACTTTACTTGGCTAGAATAGGGTAATCTCACATGGAAATTGAGGAAGTTGCTTATATTCTACAGTGGGAAAACGAGTCACAAGACTTGCCAGTGCCACCTAGCCACAGCTGCAGTGTGTGCCATCCCTCCTCTTTAACCAAGTTAGCTTCTCCATTTCCTTTGACAACCAAAATGTCAGGTAGGGTCTGTTTTCCATGTTGTCAATCTTTGCGCTATGATGCTGAATTATTGCCAAAGTCTCTGGCAAACTGTTCTTTATCCTTAGCACTTTTGAGGTCGGCAGGTGAAAATTCCCCTGCAGCCTAGTGCACAGGTTTACTTTACAGTCTGGGATTGATTGAAACATTACCTGGGTGAGCAGAGAGGCTAATAAGTCCACAGAGGGGAAACAGGAAATAGTTGGATCTCAACTGTGCCAAAAGAAAAAGAACATTAAAAGTGAGAGAGCAAGAGATTAAAGTATATGAATCAAAAGGAATAAAGGCTACATGTAAGACGGCAAAATTCAGGAAGATAAGATGGAAACAGACAAAAGAAGAGGGAAATGAGGGGCACAAGAACAGGATCAGAATAGCAGTGAGAGACAGGGGTGAGACTACATCTTAATTATTTTGTGCAATACACTTGGCAAACCCTTAATTGCTGCTAAGTTGTTAAATTATTCCTCTATCTGGAGTATTGATTCAGAATTTTATTAGTGCACTGGGATTACATACATTATAAAGTTCCAAACTCTGTGATAGCCTGGCCTAAGATTTAAGAGTACTTTATAACATCACTTCACCTACTTCCAATTTATTTTGGTACTCCTTATTTCAACTGTAACAAGCTTAGTATTTGAGAATGTTAGCTATTATGCAGTCACTAGAGCAAGAAATTTTGAAATTTTATGAAGTGCAGGTTCTCTGCTTAGTTCACCCTCTTGTGCCTTGGCATTATGAAATCATTTCCTAGCTAGAAAACAATAAAGAGGCATGACAGGAGCTTTAGGAACTGAATGCCATCTACAGTAGATTAGTTTCCTTTTTTTGCATCTCAAATGTCACATGGGCTTACCTTCAAAGGCTCACACATTAGAGAGTACAGTACATAATGGCTACTAGATCATGATTGCTCACTGTTTGACTTCCTAAAATTCCTGTTTCCATAACTAATTTTGTTTTTAAATCTTGTATTCTCCTGAGAAGCACAAACCTCTGCTGTGAATAGAACATCTTCATTCACAAAAGTCAGAAAGATGCATTCTAAGTTCCAACCCACCAGTTCTTGATTTTGATTCAATATGATAATCACAATCTGAGTTCATACATAGATATTGAGATCCTATAGTGATGATAGTCTTAGGAAAAGTAAAGCCTAGTTGGGGAAAAAAAAA
>VZTO01008120.1:9080-20322 GCA_013400615.1 Syrrhaptes paradoxus | reverse complement strand
GCAGGCAAAAATGCCAGGAGGCACTAACTAAATTTTGGTGAACAAAGAGCACTGAGTAGCATGGAAACAACATTACCCCTGCATATGTCTCTTGGGAAACCAGTGAAATACTGCATCTATTTGCATTTAAAAAAGAAACTGGGAAGGATTTAAGAATCATTACAATAATAGAGCACAGAAGCTTTTAAGATCTGTTGGCCTGAAAAAAGTTCAAACTGCTGTCTGAAGAACTTAAAAAGAGAGGATCAGCAAAAATCCCACATTTATATTCATCAACATTGGTTCCATTATGATGTAGTTCCTCACTCTGGCATGAAGAAGCAAACTACAGCCTAGTGAGAGAAAACTAGAGACACAAAGATAACCCTGAAAATAAGATGTGGATTTTTAAAAGCGATGATTTGACTCACAAAGGTGTGCATCAGTGGAACAAACATTTAAAGGTGGTATAACTAAGCTTTTACTGTCACCAACACAGAGCATATGCACTTCAGAGTGGAAGCGTACACTTACTCCATTACATTTAAGTGAAAACCAGACTTTAATAGTTTCATGCATGTAAAGCCTCCAGTTTATCTAAACTACCTTATAAATTTGTAACTGAGCCAAACTGAGAGGCCAGCCAGTTCTGAAGCGCCAGAAGCAGTATGATCAGAACCCAGATTCCTTCTCCATGCTCAGCCTGAGCCCAAAGACTGCTGCGCCTGCCTGTATTTCACTGTAGGTATATGGCTACAGCAACCAGCTATATATAGCTTATATCAAAGCTTATGTAACCAATGATCCAACTTTTCTGTTCCATGGATGATAGTGGAAACCTGCGGCAAAATGTCTCTTCTCTATTTTGGCCTCTTAATGCTTTCACAGTAGTACTATCCAAATAAATTTTATTTAAAAAATGGTTGATTCATCTCTGTATTCTTGTTTCCTACCACATGTCAACAGTTTATTTCCATCTTTACCTTAAGGTAAAACAACACAAGATTTGTAGCATTAAACCTTTTTATCAGCTAACCAGAAAAGAGAGAGTTATATGTCATCTATGAAGTTACGAGAAAAAAAAATTGAGGGGTTGAGGGTTTTTCTTGGCCTGAAGTCATTAAAGAAAAAAAACATACCAAATTGTTGGAGGGAGTACACAGCATCCTGCATGTGGATCCAAAATCGGAGTTTTCCAAGGGATATTTTGTCATATGACACTGTAAGAGGTAGCTCTGTAGTTGAACGATTTATGACCTGGATTTCAGAAAGACATAGTTTCATTTTAATAGCAGAAAAAATTGCAACAATTATTTCCATTCATCTTTTCAAGATTGAAGGAAAGTGACTATATCACACTGTAATTTAATAGCACAATTTTAAGAGGTCAGTTAGTTTTTTGAAAGGGATCAAGATCTTAGACTTTTATACTATACTTCAAGTATTTGGGTCTTTTTTTCCCCAGAAATGCTACATTAGCACTTTGTTCTGTTCAAGTTCTTTCAGCAACCTCTCTGTTACTGTACACAAATGACTCTGAGACATTTACATAGTTCCCTCTGCTGGTCTCAGCTCAAGTGAGAAGTGTGCTTAAGGTAATTCTCTTTTGACAGTTCTTCTCTGAATGTATATGCTAAGATTACCTGAGCTAGAAGATTAAAAAAAAAAAAAAGGAAAAAAATATATCCCAAAGGCCTCAGTCAGAACTTTAGTAAATTGAGGCTGGTTTTGAGAGAAATTAAAAGTCACAATTCATACCAAAACAAAATGTGGGGAAGCAGGGTGATGCTACTTGCTGAAACGAGTGAAAACACCACAGCTAAAGCTAAGCAAGCTACCCCACATGCAAACTCTGGGACATGGGGTGTCACACAAATCTTCTTCCTGCTCCAAGAGAAATAAATTTCAGCTAATCCTACTCTATCATCTACACTTTAATTATGATGAGAACTACCAGAGCCCTCTTAAGCTGGAAAAAAAGTCTTACCTTGCCTCAGCTCCTTCTGCAAGTCAGTTATGATAGATGACTGTCTCTTAAACAAGTTTAAAACAAGGGAAAAAAAATGTCCTCATAGATGTTAGAATTCTCTGTAGCTACCTACATATAAGTTCAGGGTGCATGTTTTAAACTTGCAAGGATAGTTCAAGATTACAGACAGGCAGGCACTCGGAATTGCAACAGCTCAAGATCTATTGCTTCTGGCTCCTAACCACTACCCAACCACAATTCCCATCTCAGCACTGCTACTCTACACTGTCTCTGTTTGTTAATGAGTTAGCTAACACCTAGCTGAGTGAATGGGCTTCTTCTGATTCTTATGTTACAGAACATGGTTTTAGCCCCCCAGGCTATCAGCCAGGCATGAACTGGGGTTTACCTTCACCCTCCCATTTACACTTTCCTCCAGTGAGTACAAACAACTCTCAATTTCACCACCCTCCCAAGACCCCGCAAGCTTTTCAGACAGTGGCAGAACATGCACACATGCAAGGGAGAGAAAGGGAAGCTGGGAAGGTTTTATAAATACAGCAGGGAGAAAGCTTGAGAAACTAGAACAATGCTAGGGATCTCAGAATGGTCTGGAAAAAAAACAACAAAAACAGGGTGAAACTAATGTAGTTAAAGCAAGTGACAGAGAATGCTGGCGAGATTCTACAGCTGTATACCAACAGCTACATAAACATCTTCCAGGCTTCTCCTTTTAAAGGATGCCTGTAATCCCTCCATTCCGACACCAATTTCTCAGTCTATCAAAGATAGCACCAACATTTCTGGGAGAAAAGTAAAAGAAATTTTATCTGTGCAGGACAGATAGAAAACAAAAATTTTGCAAATGCATGGGCAAGTGACATGCAGCAAGTACACTCCACACAGACGAAGCACTGCTGGGGAGTCAGGAGTAGCACAAGGAGAAAAGCAGATTGCGATAAAAGACAGAGATAGGAATTCTTCAGCACCAAAACCAAATTAAATGAACACATAAAGATTAGAAGAATGAACTCTTTCTTAATGAACAATTAGAAGTCCACAAGTGCTGCCTCACAACCTAGTTGGGTGTGATGGTTGCTATACCTTTGAAAACTAGAAAGTTACCAAACCTCCATGATACAACCTACTCTTGTAGTATGGCCTCAGAACATCACATATTACTTCTACCACTCTACTTTATCAGTACTATGAAACAGTGTGTAAACAAAGCAAGCAAGTTCAGCAGTATGAATTTTAATGTTTTCCCTCTATTAAATCAGGATCTTGTGCAATCCCCAAACCCTCAGCATTGGCAAGAACAATTAAGAACATGAGGAACACATAGTCTCCAGACTATAGTACATGCTGTAGAAAACTTACATCTGGGTCAAAATAATAGTCAGTTCAAAATCTACACAGCACAAGCAAGGAAAACGCATCTTCAGCCCCATTACTTCAGGTTGGGCATACCAAACGGACAGCGTCTATTCCCCTATTTACAGTCAATACAGCTTGCTCCACAAAAGCTGTATCACCTTCCTCACTTATTATTTCCTGCTCTTCACTTACTCCTCGTTATCTCACAGTACGCATACTATGAGACCAGTCTTTCTGCAGGGCTTAAGAACAGTCTGGCAAGTCACTACTGAGAAGTCATGTAAGCCAGCGCTGAAAAGGAAGTTTGCAACAGTTTTGATGGAATAGTCTTTGCAGCACTTCTCAGGATCTTTAACGACTTTCAGGCAGAGAGCTACAGTAGCCTTAACCATGACATGCATGACAACTGCAGGAATGTTATTAATAACAGAATGCGGAGTTTATTTGTAAACAGGGTACACAACTTGACCAGTTAGCTCATACGAATGTACTGAACTGAATGCGCTGTGGCAAGAAACTCAAAACAAAGGACAATGACCATTGATAAAGACATCACAAAAGGATGTCTAGATAAATACTGGACAAAACTATCTGCTACCAAGATTTTTAACAAATGCTCAGGAGTTTATTCTGCTGAACAAGCTTGGGGTGAGGGTGATATAAGTTCTTAAAGAAGATTCTCCCCAACACTAAGCAACCAAATTTTTTGTCTGAGATAAAGTTAATGAATTGGGAAGACAATTTAGAAGGTCTATGGAAAGTTTACATCTACCAAGACTTTCATGTAGAAGATGCTGACTCCAGACATACTCGTTCAAAAGTTTTGAGACAGTCACTAAGACTTTTGCTCTTAAAAACTCCAATTGCTTAATTCCAGTCAGTGCAACTGAAAAGAACTGCAGGGCTTAACTAAGAGCTGCTAAGATTAACATAGTTTAGATGCAAGGGACTGCACATGTAATTTGTAACAAAGGAACTGCATAACTTCCCACAAGAGTTAGGCAAAAACTGAATACAGAAAACTCTGTTTAAATGCATGAAAACACTTTTTTTTAACTGCAGGGGTGACTGAACACTAGAACAGGTTGCCCAGAGAGACTATGGCATCTCCAACCTTGGATATATCCAAAACCCAACTAGAGAAGGCTCGAAGCAACCCGCTCCAGGTGAGCCACTCCAAGCCGGGGTGTTACTCTAGGAACCTCCAGAGATCTCATGCAAACTCATCTTTCTGTAATTCCATTATTGAAGTTTCTAAGCCCTGCTTTGTTTAAGTGCACAAAATCTCTGGAGGTAATGTAACACCAAACTTTCAGGTGCCCAAGTTACTCTAACATGACAGAGTGAATTTTTTGGAGATAAGAGAATAGCTACCAATCTATCTGAGTGTAGCTCCAGTATCAGCTGTGTTCAGTACGCTCATTTCCCTAGAAGATATCAGAGGCAGCTCTGGGATGCTAACACAACTTCACCAACTTAAGGAGTCAAATCACTCATGAGACTGCTCCCACCACAGCTGCTGCAGTTAAGTCCTCCTTATCCACTGAAAAGGCAGAATCAATGGAACCCAAGTTATCTTTTGGTGGAATAGAAGGGAGTACTTGGCAGATATTTCTGTCAGAGGGGAGTCCCAAAACCCAGATCCAGCTTCTGCAGTTACCACAGTTGACTACATTAAGTTAAACAGTCATTAACAGAGTCCTTTTTGGAATTCATACTTCTTCATTACAGCAAACAACCTATGACACAATCGTAATTAAAACAACATTGAAGATTACTGTTAAAACTGTTAAATGTAGTTAAAGGTTTTCTATTACTCACCATCAAATCTTTCACTCTGTTGCTTAGCTGATCAATAAATAATATTGGAAGGTAATGCACTGTCTTCCCCAACTGAACCCTAGGATGTTTAAACATGGATTTTATGACTGTAGTGATCTAAAAAGAAAACTACTTTTATTCAAATTAGCACTCATTCATCACTTTCAGATCTACCCATGTGGATATTTCCTACTGTCTTTTCAGGCACATTTTTCTTTAACACACAGCAAGAAAGAAGCAACTAGCCTAGAGTCTTTCACTGAGAGGTGTCTGTATAAAAAAATCAGGAATGTCATATTTCTCTTTTTAGTTGTTTTTTTTTTTTAGTTTTCTGTAGAAAGAATAAGAAAAAAAAAAAGAAGACAAATTAAATCAGTTGTGATGATGCTGAAGCTGTCGCAGGAGCAAGGGTAAAGGAAATTAAGGGGTTTGTTGAAGAGAAACATGCTGAAGTTTACTAACATATATTTGTATCCTTTGTCTCAAGTATCCCTCTCCTACTGCAACAATGACAACTCTCCACCATCTCCCCAACTCTTCTCCACCCACAATGACATTGTCATGTCAGCAACAGTACATGTACTAGCTAGCATGGACTATGAACACGATGGCTGGTATGCACACTGGAAGGCTAGATAGTACTGGAGGGAGTGCACAAGGAGCAGAAATCTTCTCTGCCTTCTCCTCACAGAAGCAGTCCTTTGGATGGCTCTACCACCTCACCAGCCTGCATCAAACCCACAGAAACTTACCAGCCTTTGAGTCCTCTACAAAATTGACCACTGGAATTATATTTAGCAAATTATGACCTATACACAATTGCTTTGTCAGTATCTTAGAAATGCCCTAAGAGAGACAAATTTGTGAAGCTCTTTACTAGAAAGGCAGTTATCTACACTATAATGTTCTCCATAAAAGTCTACAGAACTAGTCAGTACGGAACTGAGCTTTTTAAGGCCTGAAAGTTGAATTTTAGTTGTTGACAAAAGAAAGAAGCCTCTATGCATGCTAAGAAAGACTGCATACTAAATACACAAGGGGCAACAGTAACCCAGAAAAGTAATAAATCAAGGCTCAGAAATCCTGCTCAGTTATTTAACTGAAGAAGTTTAGATTTCTATATAATAACTACCACTAAAGCTACTGCTAGTGGAAGTGCAGCAGGCTATTTCACATCCAAACTATTTCCTGTGTAACGCAGTGACAAAACAGCCCTGATGCGTACCTAAACATGGCCAGAAAATATAGCCTTGTTCATCAACCTCAGTCCAACTCCTTCTTGTTATGGGCCTATCTTATGAGTCGTTAATTTTATCTGTTCTGGCTGGGAAGCTAGTCCAGAACCCCAGGGCCTGCTGATGAAGCAACTACTTCTGGATTTAACAGGATACTTGTAGAGAAAGGCATCAACATACAGCAGCACAAGCCAATACAGCACTATTTATATGGTTAACACTGTAAGTAATTTAAGCAAGCTGTGAACAGAAGCTACTGCATTTAGAGACCTAAAAACCTATCCCTGCTTTTTAATATTTACTTGAGAAAATGACATAATGTGGGAAAACACATTGTCAAAGTAAAATAAAGCCAATCATAAAGGGAGGAAAAAAGATGTCATAGGAGATCAGCTGTGCCTCTTAAGCACTTGTAGTTTGTACACATAATTTGCAGATGAAGGATAACTGGAAAGGTCAAGGGACAGTAATTTCTTTAAAGGCCAGAAGTAAGATTTGAGAACAAGGGGGTATGAAGTCTGCTGTAGCATTTTACTCCTGTCTTTGTAGTTTTGCTTTGTCTTACTATGATAACTCCATTAAAAAAAAAAAAAAGTATCCTAAAATCTGAGCTGCCTAGATATAAATAAGGTTTTCTAGTATGTAATATCTTACTAATTGTCACCACTAAAATGCAAGGATCGAGAGTATCTATTCCTGTCTCCTAAGCTCTGATTTAAACATAGAATGCTAAAGGAGGCCAGGGAGGATTTTTTAAGAAATGTACACTAAGTTTATAATAACAAATCTAGCAAAATGAAACCACTGACTTACATCTTCATGTAACGATGAACATCAGCAGGGAGGGATGATCCATCAAACACAAAGTCTTCCACCATGATATTTAAGGTTAATCTTGACCTCCAGTGAGAGACAGGTTCATCTAGAGCACTGGTCTGTTTTTCTGCTTCAATTTGCTTTAAAAATACAATAAACACAGATACTGCTAAACAATACATAATTTTGAATAGGATAATACTAGGACTCACAGAAACTATAGTCATTAACTATACTGCAAAACAGAAGCCCACTGAGAAACACTTTATCCTAATTTTGACCAGACCAAGTATCTTACTTAAATATGACAGAATGGATTGTAAAGGC
Organism: Syrrhaptes paradoxus; assembly: GCA_013400615.1. Lineage (NCBI taxonomy): Eukaryota > Metazoa > Chordata > Aves > Pterocliformes > Pteroclidae > Syrrhaptes > Syrrhaptes paradoxus. Next base: position 12,798 of record VZTO01008120.1, on the reverse strand, counting down.
CCACCACAATCTGACACTGAAAAACTTCAGTTCCCATTCACAGCCTTGCTCATCAAGAATGAAAAATCAAGAATGAATCAATGTTAATACCTTAGGAATCTGGATACTAGTCAGAAAAAGTCACTTGAAAATAAGGACTGCAGAATAACCAGGTGTTGCTTCAAAACAGTCAAAAGGTTGTGGATAATGAACCGTACTAATTTGGGGGAGTAAAAAGATCAGATCGTTTGTTTTGAACTTCTGAGCTTCCAAACGCTCTGTAAAGCAGCGCTGAAACCGAGTATCACCTTAGCTTTCAGTAGATGCTTATATCCAGGGCATTCTACTTGCTTTTCTTTGGATGAACACCACCTGTTCTGACTTTTAGTGTCAGACTCTAGCCTCAACTCATTTTCAACTTTATCCTGACAGGACTTAGAAACAGCACTGCTGGCTACAGGTATATTTCAGATTCCAAAGAAGAACAGAGTGAAATTCTCAAACTTCACTTGAACATGAGGTACCTCAGCCACTCACAAGTATTTCATTAAATTACACTGTATTTCCCACCTCGCCCGGTGAGTAATTGTAGCATTTGCCAAAGAATATTATCTTATTTTCTTGAAGTGGAAAGTAAGAACATCCTAAAGGAAAAGAAGCAATTTGACGTTGATTGTTCACCAATGTCAAAATCAAGTTCGTACCTCTGCTTTACAAAAGCAAAGCATATTATTTCACGACCCCAATTTGTATAGTTACAAAGCAGCATCATACTGATACAGAATACAGTATTTCTACCAAAAGCAATGAATCCTTAAAGAACCAATTAATGTTAACTAGAAAATTGTTTTATTAGCAACCGGTGTTTTAGAGGGCTCTACCTCTGCTGTGCTAAGTGGTCTACTATTATTGTGCAAGCTGACAATAAAGAAGGGTTTGGATTATTTTTTTCCTAATACCATCATTAGTGTGAAGATGCAAACACAGCAGATGTTAAGGTTAGAAGTGCTAGCACTAAAATAAACTACTTTTTTTTGCAGTTGTTCATCTATAGATGGAAAAACCACCTACCTGTGTGGTTGATTCTCCAGTGAGCAAATTAATCTCCTCTGGTTTAGGGACCATGTACATGGTGAGAGGGCTTACTATATGCACCTGCTTACTGTCATGCCAAGGCAAAACGCCAGCATGATGAAGAAATATATATGCATATAACGTGCCGTTATTTCGGGTTTTCTTTGGTACAGAGACATTCACTGTCCTAAAATACAAAATAAACACATTATGAGATGACAGAGCACATGCTGAAAAATTTAGCTATTATTACATGTAAGGATCATTGAAGATGTTCTGGAAGCAAGCAAAAAAAGGCTGGGGACATAAAAAAATATATATATATATTCAGGTTGCCTGACACAAAACAATTAGTTCCGGCTAATACGTTCTAATGAGCCGTGGCTGGATAGCATCAATTTATACACTCCAGTATGTACCATAATGTTGGCATTTACAAAGTTTCACTATCATAGAATCATAGAACGTTTTGGGTTGGAAAGGACCTTCAAGATCATCAAGCTCCAACCCCCCTGCCATGGGCAGGGACACCCTCCACTAGATCAGGTTGCTCAAAGCCTCATCCAGCCTGGCCTTGTTAAAAAAATATGGAATGCTTCATGAATTTGCGTGTCATCTTAAGATACTTTAATCTTTGTCCAATTCATCCTAGATAACACAGGACTGCATCATCAGTTTTTTGTTATTTTCCCCTGCTGATAAGGTCAAGGGGCCAAAATTATCACAGCACCTGGAGAAAACAGTCTTCCACGTGCTGAATACATATCACAGAGTGCATACGCTATAAAAAGTTTAAAAAGGAAATCACCAAGTTTTGCCAAGCACTTTGCATTAGCAAAATATCCTCTCAGCTATGGCATGCCAAGCACAGAACTCTAGACAGGAGCCCCAAAACATGAAGTCACTCCCCTTGTGTCAGCCAAGAAATCGCCCTACTTGCAGCCTTGCATAATGCCTCCTCTATCCCTGTAAATTTGTTCAGGTTATTTTTCTCTGAATACTTTCAATAGCTCAGCATGCCGTATCAGTAAAATAATTATTGTATTTTCAAGTCTGTCAATGAAGTTTAATATGACCTAAACTGCAGACCAAGGCATTCTTTAATTACAGGAAACGCAGAACGTTAAAGAACCTGAGAGACTCTGTGACAAGACAGTCAAGAATATGACTATTTTAAACACAAAAAGTGAGGCAGCAAATACAAAGCACAAGACAAGTAGTTCTTATTTATTGTGGAGAGGCATACACAGAGTGCAACTTTATACTCAGAAATTTGTCTAAGAGCACAATCTGTTTCCATCTTAGCACCAACATCCCTTCAGAAGATCTTGAAACCCTGAACTACAGAAAAATTTACTTTTACAATTATTAGCACTTAAACAATTATAGAAAAACGTGTCCCTAAAACACAAGGGAATACAGCTTGACTTCCAAGTTCTATTCCAGGTCAGAAGCCACAACTATAAAGAATATCATACATCTAGTAAGCTGGCTACACATGTTACTAGAGAAAAGTCTCGAGCATTTCCAGGCACTCTGACTTACATTTTCACAATGGAAAGTAATTTCTACTATTATAAGCAAAGCACAATCTTGTAAAACATTTGTCTGTGTGTCTGAAACCAGCACGCTGATACAAACTAACCAATACTTAAATTTAGCACCTCATATGTACCTTACGGATCTAGCATAGCTGGTGAGATGAATGTTTCGAGTGTAATCTGAAAGTTATGGCAGACAATATAGGACAGCATTCAAGATTTGTAAAACCTATACAAGAAAAACAAGCATTTCTGTATTTACTGCTATAGCCCTGCTTTGCAAGCTTTGTTTCTTGCAAGTATAAGACGATTTTCAGTATAAGAAAAGTTTGTCCAAGAGCCTGTTCCTCAGCGCCAGGTGCACAAGTCTACTCTTTCAACACATCTATTACGAACAGTCTACCTTACTTCAGACATACTTCCATGGGTGTAACTACCAGCTTAGATGCAAACTTCAGAACTAAACAAAGAACAAGTAGTTCAGATACCTACCTTTCAAATTTGGATTCAATGTCAAAATCCTCCACATTCAAAACCAGATCTATATTACTCTCAGCACCAATATTTGACCGTGTGGTAGTATATACGCTCAACTGAAATCAAAACACAGCACAAAGAAATCAGAGCACAGAAATATTAAATTCATGCATCAAGACACATAAAGAGCTGCGTATGAAATACAGAGGATGAACTTTGCCAATTTCCCCAGTCACACTGATGGCTCTACGCATTATGAAAGGAAATACTCAAAAAAAAAATCTAGAACAGCTTTCAGCGATCCTTTCCCTCCTTTGGGGGCAGAAAGACACTGCAACACAGCCTCCTAACACAGTTTAATAGGATGACCCCTTCTTGGAGTTGAAGTCACAGATGTCTGAGAAAGCTGAGACATTTCTCCAGTACGGCTGCTCTATGCAGCGATACGTTCCACCAAACACACGAAATCAGAAAATAAAACACGCTTCCGTCCTGCCCGAGCCTCACCGCGGGGCAGGGGCAGCCCGCCCAGGGCACGGGCTGGGCGCTCCCCGTCTGCTGCTCCGCCCGCCACAGCCGCCGCACCACCGGGGCAGAGGCAGGGCGCGGGGCGCCGCGGCAGCGGGCAGCCCACGGTGACCAGCCGA
>VZTO01008112.1:0-23650 GCA_013400615.1 Syrrhaptes paradoxus | reverse complement strand
TCACTTGAGCCTGCGGGCGAGTTCTTAGAAGAGAAATACAGCAGTAGTTAGGACCGGGGTAGTGTCATGTAAACACACGCAGCTTCAGAGCCTGCGCTTCATGCGGGCCTGCTGGCCTCGCCTGCTTCTAAGAGCAGGAGTCTTACAGGGAGCCAGAACAAGAGCTGTTTGGTTTCTGACAAACAGGATCTCCATGCGCTTTAGACATGGCTCATGCTTAGCAGTAAATAACTGAGCCCTTGTTTTGGGGCACGTCTAAGATCCTGCCCCTTCTCCTTTCCAGGAAGGAGGCGGCAGGTTTGTGCCAGAGCCTGTTTACTGTGAATTGTGCGGTGTGTGCGTGGGGTGGGCAGCTGCAGCAACACAGGAAGCTGCTGCCTGGGTGCCGGTAGGAAACGGCTGGTGGGGAGGCTAATTTGCCGTTCGAAGCTCTCGCATAGCCACTGTTTGTGCTTCTGCAGCAGCACTTCGGGACTGAATTAAGAGCAAGACCTCAAACTCTCTTGGAGCTGGGGGAACTACCTGGAACTGAGCTGCTGGAGTTCTAAAATTTGAATTTCAGAGATGTAAATGACCTCAGAAATAAAAATAAACTTTCTACTTTGGCTGGTTTTGCATTAGAGGACTAAACGGTTTTGCTTCTTTTTTTTTCCTTAGCTGGTAAGGCAATTAGGGCTGAGTTAAAAAAGGAGAATTGATGAGTCTACAGCTCATTAAAGAATTAATTACAAACAATAACATGGGACTTTTTTTTCCAAGAATACATGCACTAACACCAACTGCTACAGTTGTGTCTTCAACCAGTGCAAGGAAAAAATGAACTGCGGTCCCAGAAATTCTCAGGGTGCCCATCCTTCTGCCACACAGCTGCCCTTGGTGGCCCAGGTGAGAGCCCGGCACCTTTCCTCATTGCTCTTCTCCTAAAGCCAGCGTGCCCTGCTGCACCCCAAGGGAGATCAGGCACCCCTTGGCAGACAGCAGCACTCCCTACCACCAGACTTCAAAACACTTCTACCCTGGAAGTGTCATACTGTCATAGATGCCTCTAACTCAAAAGCTGTCATTTTTCCTTCTTGTTACTTACAGCTGCAAAAAGCATGTCCTTCGCCCTGCCTGCATGCATGTAAGGCAGTTACGTACCGATACTTCCATCCCAAAGCCTCGTGGTGCCTACGTGTCTTTCGGCACCACCATTACCCAGTGTTAATGCTTTGCGAGATGCTAAACCTCAGCTGGATTGGCAAAGTAAGCATTTCTCCACCTGACTACACCTGGGCCTCACCTGCTTTAAAAATAAAGTGTAAATACTGGGAAAGCCTTGCTGTGCCCGCTGTGCAGTGGTAGGGATGCTAAAGCAGACACTTGAGATGTGCAGTTCTCCAACTCAACGGACACAAACCTGTCACTCCTGATGTTCAGGTAACTGGCAAATGGGCACTGGAGAGTCAAGGGGCCTTCCCAGTCTTAAAGTTTCTCCTCCTCCCACCAGTACTTTGGTAGCCAGCGAGCAGAGCCCTGCAGCGCAGACTGCCCAGGTTCCTCCCAACACTCCCTCCCCTCAGTGGCACCTGCTTAACTGGGGTATTCGTGGGTGTACAGATTGGAAGTTTTGGTCAGAGCAGACCCATGGACACCTGCACGGTTTAATTGCTGTTAACTACACTCGTAATGGAGGGGACAGGCGCCACCAGCTTCTTCTTTGATTAGAAAACACTCAGGTGACTTAGGTGCCTCAGTCCTCATTTGCACAACGGGAAAACCCAAGGTGGAGCTCTCGGGAGGGCCAAGCTTAGCTCCTGAGCTGCTCCCCAGCTTTGCCCATGGGCCAGACACTGCACAGGAGGTGCAGGCCTCCTACAGCTCCAGATTGGCAAAATCTGAAGAGCTAAATACTGGGTGATGCTGCACTTGAAGTGTCATGTCAGGGCAGTCAGACATCAAGCAGAGCTCGACCTGTAGCCACTGCTGTCATAGTATAATTCTCATCGTCTCTGACTAAACTCCATCCAAGCCTTTCCTTTCAAAAAAACCCCAACTGAACAAAACCCCAGACACCAGTCCCTGGGTGGGGAGTGTCACTGGCTGTTACAAACACCCAGCAGAGGTACTATTTTTGTGCATTTAGACTACCCTAAAAAAAAAAAAAAAAAAAAGCTCTCCCTCAATAACCTAAGCAGTCTTCAGGTCTCCTGAAGAGCAGTTGAGGGCTGGGTAATCACTTCTGACATCAGAGACTGATGAGCTACTTGTTTTCTGGACATAAAGCTCCCCTTTTGTAACGTACAATGAAGAAGAGAAAAAAAAAAAAAAGCAAATGGGGCACTTGGGAGCGTGTCAAGCACTGCATTGATTGCTGGGACCTTGCTGAAAATTCCTGCTGATGCAAGAAAACAAAGAAAACCACCGTTTGGGAAAAGCTGTAATTCTGACAGAACCTCCCGCTGAGCGACCAGAGGGGCGAGGATGGGACTAGAGTCCTGGGTGAGTATATTTTAACTTCTGTTGAGAAGAAAAGTGGTCTGTTCAGACATGGTCACTGTGAAAAAGACATCTGTAATGAGGGAGGAGAGAGTTTAGTGGCTCAGCCATAGAGAGAGCGCGGGTTCCTGCCAAGAAGGGGCTGGCTCGCAGGAGGAGACCTTTCGAGGGGACGGCAGAGCAGCAGTGTAGGACACCAGCCCTGGCTGGAGGTAATCCCCAAGGGCTGAATCCTGTCAGTCTGTGCACCTTGCTGGCTCAGCTGGCCAGCCACCCCTTCCAGCAGCCGGGCTCTGCGTGGGAGGTATCGACTGGGACAAATACTTCTGTCAAACTGATGGACACCGAAATCCTGCAAGTGAGAGGTATCCCAGCTTTCAGGAACATACTCACACTGGACAAGCAGTGCTGAGGTCTCTAGTAATCTCAGTGTAGATGTTTGTTTGCTATACCGTGCACATTTGTATTTAGTAACTCTATAGGTCAGGAGCTAAATATCGTCTCCTGACTTGGAGTGAGTTGCAATCAATGTAAGAGAGGCTTTCAAAGGTAGAAACTCAAAACTTGAATCTTTCGAAACAAGAGGTGTAAATCCCAAAATTAAACTTTTGACTACCTTTACATGGACCTGAATATGTTACACTTTATACCACTATAAAATATTAGTGCCAGCTATTAACCATTAGTGTAATGGCCTGATACACAGCCCGTGCTGTGAGGTCAGGCCACATTACCACACCGGTCCTTTTTAGCTCTATGAAAATGAAAACGACAGGGTGAGCATCTTCATCGTGTTGTAGGCAGGTGGTTATTCTGAAATAACACTGAGCTTCTTTCAGTAATAGGAGATTTAACATTATTATTTTAAAAGGATGTAATTCACTGCTGAGAATGATGTTTTCCAAAACTGTGGTACTTGCCTTGGTTACTCATTCAAGGAGGATGCTAAAAGCCGTTTAACTCATGTTGCCTGTAAGGAATTCAGCATGTAGCAGGATCAGGTATTTATTTTGTGATGACTTTTTTTCATTCACTTTAAATTACAGAATTTCCTTACAGAGTCAAATGAGTTGTCCATGACAAAACAATCTCACACCAGAATGTAGCTGGATTTGAAGACTGACTGACTGACATCCTTCCCTCGCTCCCCACACAGCAAACACTAGTACTAGAAAGAAAAATTGCAGTGGAAGTAACCTGACTTTTGAAAACAAATCCTGTGAAAGTTATAGGTTTGACAGTGTCTCCGTCTTTTCCCTCTAGGTCAGTTAAATTAAAATAAATGATGCAATTTTAAAATCTGGGACTTCTAAATTTAAAAAAAAGCCCAAAAAGTAACTCTTACAAGGCAACAGGAACAGCTGTAACTATGGAGCAGTACTGTAACGCCAACAGCACTGTTCCAAATAGTTATAGAATGTTTCCTTCAGCATGATACTAAGTTTTATGATTTATTACAGAGCAAATTTTAGCCTTTTTGAAGAAATAGAGAAGATTCTGTTTCCTCAGAAGAAGCGACAAAACTAACTAAATACAGATCAAAAGACAAACACTGAGTGATTTTCCAGACCAAAAGTACCTACGGTAAAATCTGAATTCATCTAGGAGTTCCCACCTGGCTAAGAGTTGTATGTCTCCCTTTCCCTCCAATTTAAATCTTTAAGATTTTTGGTTGGTTGTTGTTGGGGGGGTTTTTTGTGGGGTTTTTTTTTGTTGTTGTTGTTGTTGGTTTAATTCTGTCAGGTAAACCTGTTTTTGCTATGGAGTGCAATTTTCAAGTGCTTAAAAAAACCAACACAAAAAGCTCCAACGATTTCAAACCTAAAAATGTTTCAAACACGTTCTTCTCCCTTTTGTCTTGAAGTGTTTGCCAGATTGAACCTACATCTGCAAATAGTTTCAGTCCTCCTTTCCTCTCCCTCCCCTCTCTCTCTATATGATACAGAAAAAATACCTACTTCTGCTCATTTCTCTTCATCCATCCAGGTTTTTACTTGATTCCATCTGTGTCCTGTTTGAGATCTGCATCCCATTTTCTTTCCTGAAATACACAACTGCAGTTACTACTGGGTTATGTTCCAAGATACAACAGCACATTTAGGTTAGTGTATTTTACATACTTTTTAAAAGATTAGGTATGATTGCTTTCTCCCCTTCCCCCCATGAAAGAAAAAAAAGATAATAAAGAAGAACTGTTGAACAATAAAATGGGAAATATGATATCACTTTCACCTTTGATCAACACCGATTCCGCAATTGATTTTATATATATATTTATATATATATTCTACACTAACGACATACATGTTTCTGTAGTTAAAATCTCCCATTTATGGTGAACTGTTCTTTAGTTTTCTTAAAACAATTGTCTGATATTCCAGGCAGCTCTTTTGGGCTGAATTCCAATTCCTAGAGAACCACTGTTGCTTTATGTAGCTGCAAATAGATTTTTAGGACTAATTTTTTAGTAATTTTTTCATATCATTCTCTTCTGAGTGTTCTCAAGTTAAAAAGTGTCCTCTGGAGCACAATTAACTTGTAATGAACATAAAGAAGGACGCTTTTGCCAGTCAAGTCTTGATAGCAGTATAATATCTGAATGATTTTTTCCTCTTTTGTATGACTTTTGTACTTCTGCCCAACTTCATAAAAGCATGCTTGTCTCCAGAGAAAATAAGATTATCAATAACAAAATCCCTGCAGACCACATAAAGTCTGTTCACATTACCAAGAATGCTTCCCTTAAAAACAAAAATGTTAATTTTCTTTTCTGAACAGCCACATTCTTAAACTATCTTACAGAGAGAACACTGTTTGCCCTGAAATTTGCCAGTAGTTACTATGTGCTGATAACCTCACACTATCCTGAGCTACCAAGTTTGCCTCCTACAACAGGAAATCCTGTAAAACCAAACACGCCGACATGATTAAAGGCATAACAATAACATGGATATTATTCTGGATTAAACATTTATTAAATTCTACAGCTAAAAAAGCCTATGAAAAATAATATGATTTAAATATTTTTAAGTTCTAAGGCGATTCCTAGTTTGCTGATTTTACTAGTTTTTTACTCTTCACTTTTAGCTCAGTGTGCTACTGGACTAAATCTCCTACACCGAGCGTCTTTTGTTACCTTGTTAAGAGAACCCCAGTTATCCTGGGGAAACTCACCAGTCTGCAGGTTAGGAAACGTCAAGCTATGGTTGAATGAGTTCATTTAGTCACCAAACAAGGGTTTAATTATTTGACAGTTTTACTGAAAACCTCATTCTGTGCTTGTTAGTTCTCCTCCTTTTTCTGAAACAAGTAAACATCAGACAAAGGAAAACTCCAAACCACACCTCCTCTCCCTAATTTCCAAAGCACTGGCTGAAGAACAGTGGCCAAGCCCCCCAACAGCCCATGAGAAGCCGTAACTCCCCAGGCAGCACTGGAATCAAGAGCCAGTGCTGCTGGAGGTGCAGGGCAGGGACTCGTGCTCAGGCAGACTGATCACCTCCACCAGCTCACACGTGGGTGAGTGGTCCGGAGGCAGCAGGAAAGACAAACAGCTTTTATAAGGGGCAGGGGGGAAAGTGGTAGGGGGACTCAAGTCTGACAAATGTCAGCAAAAACATCAAAAGAATCTATCAACATAATGGTTTTTCCCTCTTCTCTGAAAAAGGAACACAAAATCTTCTGATAAGAAAGCCAGGAACCAAGAATAACTTCTGTCTTATTGTCACCTCAAAACACTTTCTTCATTTAGTTAAAGTTTAAGTGTGACTCAGGTCCAGCTATCAGTCTCTATCCAATTGAATGGATTTTTATTTTTTTCATCAGATAATGCCTTAGTTAAAACAGAAACAAAACCCAACAGCTGAAATGAGACTGCTGGCAGATGTCTCTGCTAAAGATGCAGAATATTCCCCTCAGCCTTCCTTCTCTTTTGGCACAGTACCTGTGTTCGCAGAAACTGCACCTCTTCTGTAAGCAGCTGCTTCTCTTTGAAGAGCTGATTCTGCTTGTTGAGCAACTCCACTAACTGCTGGGCAGTGGCCTGGCAGTGCTTGTCAAGCTGCTGTAACCTGGAAAAAACAGATAAAAGGGCTGCAGAGCATCTGAAGTGGGAGTTCACGGTGGAAGCTTTGATGTTTGCACTGGCGGTTGCAGCTCCCAGATGACAGAGCTCAGTCTGGTGGTTGGGCTGAGACTGAAGCATTACTGCTGGGATGGGCATTCGATAACTTTTATCTTCATGCTTTAACCGAGCACGTTTAAAGGTTTGCACTTCTAATTTAGAAGCTTTATCACAACATGAAAGTGAATTTGCTTCGCCATTGACATGAGTAAAGACCGCAGGACTGCATCCTGATACCTGCAGCTACGCAAGCTGCACACCCTGCAGCTGCTTCAACACACACACACGCTAGTCCAGTTTATAAATCCAAAAATCCCAACTGCCTGACAAACTGGACCTGAAGTGACCAAAAACTTTTGTTTTCTGTCCGCTGCTCTTTGCAACCTGTCAATGTCCAAAACTTGTTACGGAACACAACATTTATTTCAAGTAAAATTAGTGTTAATTAAGCACATCAGCATAGATCCTTTAATAGTGCGACAGGGATTCCTGGGGAAGGATGTAAAGAGCCTGTCACTCCAAAGGTCCTCCTCAGGGGCTGCAAGACAGAAGGAACAAGCTGGCAGGTATCGGAAAGAGCCAACAGAGGCTCTCTGCTTACACTTGAAAAACAAGTGCCCAAGTTGAGACAACACTGCTGTAGACAGGGCAGCCGCACCTTTACTTCTTTAATCACAAAACCTGGTATGGCTTGTTATGTTCCCAGTGACTGTCTGTTGCTCCTGCCATGAAAAATTTAAAAAGCCTGCTTGGGACCTGTAGCAAGGGACATAAATACAAATAATCTGGATATTGTGTTTCTACATTAAATGCGTTTCACTCTTTGAATGGAAATGTCTTTAATTTGAAGTCCTTTCAGATATCTTAGAAACTTCTTGTGTTTAAATAACATTACTCTAGAGAAACATACACATCTAAACACTGTGCACTTAGGGAGCATGAACTAACTGCTTTTGTCAAGGTTAGTTCTGTATCTAAACTTTGCATTTGTTTTTTTAAACCATTTCGTGGTTAACATATTGAAATACAGCTTCAACTGAACAAGGTTTTTAGGTTTGATCTCTCCTACAGGCTTGTGTTTTTAATGGAATTAGTTCTACACTTACAATAAGGCATGTGATTTTCCAAATCTTTCTACTTTCAGCTCCATGTGGTCGTTTTGACTTGTACAGCTGTCATAACTCAGCTAAGCTTATCACTCTGAATATTCACATTCTTAATCAGGATTGTTCAATAACTGCATTAGTAAACACCTCCAAATTTCATGAAAAAAAGCTAGGAAACAAAACTGCCAAAATCTATGTCAAAACCAGTNAAGAGAGCCACAGGACCATCTCCTGGGGATCAGAACAAAACTAAATGCAGCTAGCTGCAGTGACAGCTGGTTGTAAATGTCCAATGAAGCAAACAAAACCACTCCTTTGACAGCACAGGATATTCTATGAAGTACACACTTAGACACTGTGTGTAACTTTACACTCCCTGCACCTTCCAAACTACACCCTGTATGTGCAGGACCCGTTTATGCTTCATTTCTTTACCAGAGGTGATGGAACTTCAAAAAACAAAGCAAAACACCCACAGACAAACAAAACCCCACCCTTGTACTGTGCTTTGTTTTTAAAGATAGTAGCTTTTCCATGAGCATCTTGCTCGCAGGGAATGCAAGACCAACAGCGGTGTTTGCTGGAGGCAACGTTGTAGTTCCAGACGGGAGAGCTGAGTTCTGCTCGCTGCTTTGCCATTGATTTCCTTTAACTCGAGGAGGATATGTGACCTCATTGCACTTCTTGATTTGCAATAAAGACATCTGCCAGTCCTTTATTTTTGGAGTGCTTATTACTTTATAGCAGCGCTGGTAGGGAGTGCTCCCTTCAGACAGCCAAGGGAAGAACCCCGGTGCTGCCCTGCCTGTTTACAGCCTCGAGGCTCTGAAATCCTCCTCACACACGAGAGCCCGACTCAACAACTACCCCCTACAGTCTGGATTCAGGCCCTTTAAATTTAGGTTTCTGCTGACTTCTACGTTCAGTTAATAATTTACCCATTCTGCTAGTGTACCAGCCTGTTTTTAAGAACAATCATATGGTCTTTTGAGAGATCCTCTTGCACAAAATTATTTTTACTGGCAGCTGAAGTACCTAAACCCCTCGACTGCCGTTTCTCTAGCACACACTGAGCATTGCCCATCGCGGCAGGAGCGCCCGTTCTGGCTGCAAGCGCAGATGCCACCAATGCAGCCCCGAGGAGAGGCCCTTCCCTGGCACAGCTCTGCTCTGGCAGGGAGAAGGCTCCAGCCGAACAGCCCCCACTTCAGCACGAGGAACTTCCTCCAGCTGTGGCACCCAGAGAGAATTCATTTCCAGCTCACGTGAATTCTATGCCAAAACACCTTCCCCTAGATCCTCGCAGGCAGCCCATGCAGAGTTCAGAAGCGCCTGGATACAGGCCTGGGGCCGCTCTAGTGCAAAGCTCTTTCCAGTCATGCAAAGGGTGATTCAGATAAACTGCTGTAAAAAGAAAAGTCTTTTGTTATGGCAATACTGCTCAGTTATGCTTTTCTGTTTTGTAACTTCGCTACGCACCGCATTACATTCAGACTGTGCCCTTGAGCAGAGGGAGGAAGGTGACACCGGTGCAGAGCTGGGCTTGGCTAGCCCGCCACAGCTTTACTGCCATCATCTGCATCTGTCTCCAGTGCTTGAGTACAGGGTTAATAACGTTCCTTTCTGAATTCTGGGTCATGATGGAGAAAGAGGGAGTCAGTACAGATCTTGGTCCATGAATTCCCAAATTCTGTCTACCAGTCTGCTCTCCCAGAACTGCTGCCAAGCCCACCCTTGGTCCGCACGCTGGGACTGCCAGCCTGCTCCGGTGCATCTAGCTCCTGAGGACAGGCTCTGGGCCCTCACACAGTATCTGCTATTACGTGTGACATGTGCAGCACAGCCACACATTCCCATATGCATTGTATCTGGCCTGCCTGCTGATCTCGTAAATGATTCAAGATGAGAAATGAACAGCTCCACCCACATTCACTGTACTTCCCATATGTTACAACTGCACATCGATGCCTGCCATCATTTTTACAACTGGGTGACAGAACCTTCTGCACATTTTGCTAATACAAATGAGTGAGGTTGCACGGTCACCACATTCACTTTGGCAACACCACCTACCAGGTAAACGTGTACTGCGTCCTGAGCATCTGAGTGACCACCCTATCCTCAGCCTCCATTCCAAATGAGACCATTTTTCCACCAAAGTGGCAAGACCTGTCCCGCTGGGCTGTTGGGTGGCTGCTCCTCCTTGGCCTGGGAGTGCTGAAGGGCAGGAGCTGTCTCATGGTACTTCGAGACACAAGGTGAAGACATGTAGCTCTCAAACTGCGTTATGTTTGGACTACTTACAGGACAGCCTGTCACTAACGGGTAAGCTCCCATTTAGTAGTAATAATAATACCCTTCAAATAATTTTCTAAACCAAAGTTCCTATTTCTATATGGAGGCAGGAAAGAGGCAGCTTCATGAGACAAGTGGTTCCACAGAAGGAGAACAAAATTGAGGCATCACAAGCTCTAATGAATGCTTCAAGTTAAAACGTTTTGCTCTGATTCTCAGTACCTGGAGCTTCTATGCAGCTTTATGTTAGAAAGGCTCCAAGCTACCTTGCTACTTTGTGCAGCTACAACCTGCAGAAGACTACATCCCTCACCCCGTACAGCAGTAAAATCCGGATCTGAGACTAGGCTACACCCTAGCCTGTCCAGAAATGAAAAGGAAAGGGATAGATAGGTTTTGTTACATTTCGACAGCTATGGGTAGACAACCACCGCAAGACCCTGCAGAAACTAGGTGAAACATCAAACACAAAGCAGAGCTTTGGCACCAAGGTGAATTCCACCCAGCAGAACAAACTTCCATTGCACCCAACACCACACAGCTGGGCTAGCACCCACTGTTTTACATTGTGATTGTCCCCTTGACTGCAGCCTACGGACAAAAACAGAAGATTCATTCTTTTTTATAAAGACACATTTCTAAGCCAGGGGCACCCACAAGGCTCCGGCTGCGAGCTCCCTGCCCTGAGGGACTCATGGCTCCATTAATCCACAGCGAAGGGAAAAGCCGATACAACCTGTCAGCCCTCCTCTGTGCTGGCAAGCTGATGTGAAAGAAATTAATATGCAGGGATCTGCGGGCAGCATCCATTCACCCTGCAGTGACATAGCAGAGGCATTAAAAGGTTATTTACTCTTTCAGTACAGTTAGGTTACTGATGTAAAATGTTTTCACTCTACTGCATGGAGCTGAATTTGCTGAAATGGCATGATTGGATTGCAGCAACCTGCAGCAGCTAAATCACCAAATCCAATAACCGTGCTGCATTTACTGGAACACATCTTAATTAGGTTTTAATACAGGTAATCTGATAACTACTTCTGGCCAGCCAGAGCAGAGCTGTCAGAGCTGAAAGGGCTGTTATTGAGCCGCTTGTCTAGATCGCTACTGCGGCTGCCTCCCCACCGAAGCCCCCCATCTGCCGGCTGCCACGGTAGTGGAGGGCAGCCCATGGCACCGAGCAGCACCAGTGGCCGATGCCGGACCGAGTGCTGTGGCTGCCAGGCACAGTGAGCCCAAGGTGCCACCTGTCCACAGGGACAACCAGCACCAGGGATGTGGCTCGGCAGGTGAGGGGGTACCAGGGCACATCTCTTGCTGTCCCCCAGAACTAACAAAACCCCAAATCATGAGAACACATTACTATGCAGCAAACCGCCTTTAAAAAACATTTCCCTCATCAGGGTAAGAGTGCCAAGGTACTAGTTTCTAAGGTCACTCATGCCTGTAGGTGCACACAGCCATCTGAGGATGCTTCTGGTTACAAGGGTGAAACCAGAGGCGATGTCAGAGCCTCACCACGCTGCAGGGAGGCAACTGAAGGGGACTCTGCCCCAGCGTGAAGGTGGTGCCAGATTTAGTAATCAGTCATTTGCGAATCTCAGATGTTTTTAAGGCACTCTGAATTTTAAAAGCAAATGCAGGTCTAAGAACAAGCTTGTTACAGAAAAGGAGAGCAAGACAGAAAAGAAAGCAGAACACAGCAAACTTTCCATCAGCAAACTTCTTGCTTTTATCATTCTTTTCAAGACATCCTACAAATTTGCTATCATGTACTAAAGTAGGAAGCGTTTAAATTGTGGTACTTAACAGAGAGTTGTGCTACAACTCATTAAAGGATGTTAAATTTGTGTACTCAAATGGTCAAGCATTAGGAAATGCCAGAGTGAAGGTTGTCTGTGCAGCTCCTTTCCGCCCTGCCTATCACCTCCGCTGCTGTTCCCCTGGCTGGCCTCGCTGCTCTCTTCCCAAGACAAGTACCTGCCATGACCCTGCTGAACATTTTCAGCCTAAACCACAATTTTTGTCAAGCCTGATGAAATCACAAAGAACTTCATTGGTGTCTTTTTACAAGGAGCATCACACAACCTTAAATAGAAACTGTGCTGATCACAACTAGTTCCTGACCCAGATAAAGCAGACGCTGCCTAAGGTAACCTCCTGCTCTATATAAATCAATGATCAGGCTTGCTTTGCCTGTGTGAGGGTCTTGGAAAGCCAGACTTGCTGCCATGCAAAGACGTAAAGTGTACGGCTAGTGTTCAGGGTGAGCTTGTTTCTGCAGCCACAACTGCCCCGGCTGCTGTCACTCCCCACCCCTGTTGCAGGGACAGCAGCACGGGTCCCCTCTGCTTTCCAGCTCAACTCTGCTACTTTTCTCTCATTCCTTTTCATAGGAGAATTGATGTTGCCTTTTTCATTAAGGCAGCAGAATTTATATTCACCACCTCTTCTTACCTTGAAGCAGTTCTGTGGACAACTAGGACATTTAAACCTGTAGTAAAATTAGTTCTTGTATGAGCAACCCGCATCTTCATTGTGGTTTGCAGCATTGACAAATACACCCAGTACATTTTGAGGTAACTAAAAAGGAGTTCATAAATTTAGAAATACAGACAAATGGCAAATTACCTCCCAAGTTTCACTAGTGTCGTAAACTGCTGTTTACTTAAGAACTTGACCCACAGATCAGGACGTTGAGGCAGCCCTGAGTGATGAGCATCTCGGAGAAGTCCCCATATGCTCCCAGATTTAAACCAGAACCTGTACAATCTGTCCTTTAACTGAGCTTCACTTGTCCATCGAGCTTTAAAAGCAAAACACTATGACCCACCTTTCCCATGTTAATGAAATAAACAAAGCATAAGAGAAAAAACACACAGACCAAAAAAACCCCCCATCCTGTAACAGTAAGAGCTAAGGACAGTGAATGAGCCTCCTCACTCCTGCCACACTGGCTGTCCCAACTTCTCACAGGACACAAGGAGACAGTTTAAGGCACATTAAAACAAGTTTCTTGTTGCACTTCCCACCCTCTGGAATCCCTGTCAAAATTCTGTTGCCACATAAAAGGCCAAGACATTTGTTCAGGCAGAGGAAGAATGCAATCTATGCCACTTCTAGCTTAGTAAGGTAAGCACTTGCCCACACTACAGGCAGAACAAACTCATCCAGCTTATGCTAACAGATTGTAACTGAGGTTAGTATCCCTTGCACAGTTTGGAATTGGATACCTAAGAAGAAAATGTCCACATTTCACCATGGAGCCCTTGACCCAGGTGAGGTCCCTTTATCCCTTAATCTTTTTTTCTTTTTTAAACGAGTATTGGGTAACTTCTAAATTCTTTTTTACTAAAGGCACTCTTAAATTTCGCACATACTTTTAAAGAAGTGCCTATATTACATCTTCTTCAAGAGATAACAATCTTCAGATGCCAAGATAACAATTACAATTAGGCTTTAATTAGAAGTTTACTTAGGAACAGTAGCTTCCCCTTTGTTTCAGATGTCATCACTGACTATTAGAATATATCTTCACTCCCACAGCTGGCCCAACAGGTTAAACAAATAGATCACGTACGAAACCTGAGCCTGGATCTATTCCTGGGCTTCTAATAGCTGGTGTCTAACGTGCTGAAGAGAGAACACTATCAGCCTGCTCTTCAGTAGGGGGTGTAGCAGCTGGGCATAGCTGATACGATGGCCACTTTTAGCCCTCCTGGGTTTGGACAGGAAGGAAACAATGGAAGAGAATGGATGGCAGGCCAGAAGAGACGCAGATGAAAGCTTTGCTAATGTTTATTTGTGTCTGAATCCCTAGGCTAAAGAGAGGCTTTTCCTCCTTTAAAGGAATTTGAAATAATACAACCTAACCTAAGAATATGAACTCTGGATCACGTCTGCTCTAGAGAAAAATAGTTCTGGTTGCTATTTCTGCCTATCACTGAAAAACATTTAATAAAACAATTCTCCAAACCACTTAGGTTGACTATTAATTTAGAGTGCTGTAAAATACCTCAGGGAAAAAAAGGAGGCAGGGCTTGCAGCATCATAATACAATCATCATAATCCTGTAACATTACAGTCAGACCCTACTTTTTTTTTTTTTCTTTTCCCAGTCTGTTCACCCCTGATTTTGTTATGTGCTGGACAGAAGAGATGTTGCAGAATTTCTCCATCAGGAAACAGAGTCTTGAGACGCACATCCTATCAAGGCTTCAAAAGTGCCCCTCTCCTGTTTCTAAAGATCATTCCACAAGGTACGTACGTGCATTGCTGAAATATTTTTTCCTGCACTTGTTTTACTAGTTACAACAATTTTTGTCATGGTTTACTTTTCATAAACGTGTGCTCCGTTTCCCCACCACTGCTTACTCTGATTCCTCCTATTTCTTTCATTACCAGACAAACTTGAACCTTCACAGTCTGCTAGTTCATGTCCACCCAAAACAATCACTATATTCGAGTCAGACACACAGAGATTTTTTTTTTAATGCAATCTGCCCAATTTAAACTCTTTCCTTCAAAACCACTTCGCCTTTAAAAAGAAATTCCCAGCATGAACCTCATCAGAAGCGACATGTAACAGACAGTACATGTGGTGTTTGGGCAGGCAGCACAGAATTGAAAAAGACGACTTCACTTTTTCTATCCCATGGCATGTGCAGAATGTACATGTGGCCCAAGCTGACATCAGGCATTTGAAGCAAAAAAACTGCTAAAAGCATCACCTTCTGTTAACTTACTTTGTCAGACATTGTCTTAATTAAAAAAATACTACCACTAGAAAGGCTAGTGCAGCTGAGCTACAACTGCTTCGGTTGTTTCTGGCAGTCGCAATTGCAGACCAACAGAACAGCTCTGGGTTCAGTCCTGCTGTCCTCGCTGAGCCCACACCTTAGCTGCTACCAGCAAGGACTGTGGCTCCATATTAAAGAGCATAAAGCTTTTGTCTCTTGATGTTTATAGCTATTAGTACCTATGTTGGAAAGGTAAAATGTTTCTCACTGGTGACTTTGCAAATGGGAGCTCAATAGGGCCAGGTACAATCCTTCTGATTTGGTTATCTGCAAGGGAGTCTTTCCTGTTCGACAACTACATATAGTCCTTCAAAAATGTTCTTCAGCAGAAAAACCAAGGGTGCTATTCTGTATAGTTTGACCACTATAAAAATAAACTCTAAAAATATCAAACATAAAGTGTTAAATATTTATGTAGGCATCACTCGTTAGTTCCTTTGATAAAACCTCATCACACTAATTTTTCACACCAGAGGTACAAACATGCCCCTCTTTCCAATTCATTCCAAACAAGTGATTTTGCCTATAAGCGCTGGCAGGTGATGCACATTTGCTTTTTTTCAGGATTCACACAGGGTTACTGTGGTTTTCATAAATTACAGAGAAAGTAATAATAGATGTAAGATTTGCATGGAGCATAGTTTTATGCTTGTGACATACAAGAGGAGGAATATGACTTTAAATTGGTGGCAGAGATAATTTTTCTGTGCAGCATATTCAGATAGATGTTTTCTATACAAGACCCCCATTGCTCTCTCCACACAGACCAGATTGCTTCCATTTGTGAACTCACCAAGTCTGGCCTACTCGCCTTCAAATACAGCTCTATCACACGCCTCTATTATCCAAACTTACTCTGCCTAGGAAAGAAAAATGAGAAGAGGGGGCACATATTGAATGAGGATCTAGAGAAACGGCTGGGACACAGGTCAAAGTGGGCAGAGGAGCCCAGGATGTGTGTGAGAGGTAGGGAAGATCTGTGCTCAGATACGCACGGATATACCCAAGGGACCTGAGGAGCCTTCAGCCTTTGTTTCTCCATTAGTGCTGGTTGGCCAAACAAACGTGCTCCCACCTCACAGGGAGCTGCTGCTGTCACGCAACATAGCGCTGCGGACCAGGGGTGTATCCACTTGGGACCACCCCCAATCCCCCAGGTCCCCGACTACACCATAAACAGTTCTGCGGAGACTGAACAGAGAGTCACAGTGTGAAGGAAACACCAGGTGAGGGGAAGGTAACATGGAAGACCAAAACCAGGGGAGATGGTGAGGGTTATAAAGAAGGATTTTTGCATTGGGAAGGATCTGAGCAGCATTGCCAGCACACCTCCATGGAGCTCAGCTCTTGTGAATACAGCGGCCACTTGGTGTTTTGTTTTGGACTACATTAAAAACATTGTGAATTTGCCTGTGAAGTCAGGGAAAGCTGCAATTGCTTAGAAGCAGTGAAGGAAAGCAGCGAAGCATTTCACAGAAAATACATCTTAAAAATGTATTAGCACATTATAGAAAGCATTACACTCTCCATAAGAGAGGGGCTATTTCGTGATGTATGTATATTAGTCCAGTTGTGCTCTGAATTTACTGCATCGAGCCTAAAGGCTGAACTCAGTCATTGCTATGAAACAGAGGAATTTTATTCCTACTTTAGAGGCAAATATCACTACACCTATCTTCAGAATACCCATGCACCAACCTCCACAATAAGGAATATGACTGCAACCAGGCAGTTTGGAGATAATATCAACACACCCAGATCACAGGCAGTGGGAAGGGTCAGTTATACCTCTCTGGTGGCAGCAGCTTAGCTTGTGGATGAGAATAGCAGCTCTAGTCTCTGCAACAGCAGCACAGGGCTGTCAGGAGTACCATGCAAAATGAGCACAAAGGTGGCTCCCGCCCGGCTCTCTCATGTCATGGCTTGGCACATCAGTCCGCAGTCACCAGACCCAGCACAGGCATCCCACCATGGTAAGGCTATCGGCACCTTCCAGCAGAAGAATTTGTTCTTTCCACAACTGTGCATGTGCACGCACAGACTCTTCTGTTTCCACTGTATTTCAATTATTGTCAAAAAATTCTAGCAAAACTGTCAGTCTTTTCTTTGCTACAAGTTGAAATAAATATGTTATTAGTTTTCTTGACACATCTTCAATGTAACTATGAGAAAAGAAGAGTACTTTCCCCCTTAGATTACATCAAAAGCCCTTGCTTACTTTTGTTAGGTAAATTAGGCTTTTCTCATAATACCTCCCCATGTTCTAGTCTTTCAGTGGTAAGCAATCATAACAATTTTATGAAACAAATGTTTAAACAAGAAAGCTCAGAAGTCTTGATATGCTTTTGGGAGCTGAACATTCTTACTCACATAGGTAGTTGGACAATTAAAATTAAGTGCCTGAAATCACTTAATTAAGAAAACAAAGCTGTGTCTCTTTGTTTAAAAATACAGCCATGGTTTTTGTTCTTCTAAGTAGGGAAACACAAGACAGACACATACTCAAAATGAGAAGCAAGAGACCCACCTAGACTTGGTAACCTCTGATACTGCTGCTGCAGCACAAATATACCATTACTCAAAATTCACCATTGGGAAACCTACACAGAGAAATGCACATTTCTGAATGAAATGCACACTTTTGATAATGTGCACCACACTGTCGGTGAACTCGCACACTAACGCAGCACAGAACATGGCCTGGGTTTCTGAAAGGCTGTGAAAGCTCAGCAGATGCCCCGAGGGAGCCCAATGTCCCCACTGGGGTTCACTGGTCCAACTCCACTCCTCCTCAACAGCCGCTGCAAGAGCCTTCCAGAGAGATGCTGGTGGTCTTGGCACAACTGTCCACCTCACACCTGGCTCAGCCTCGGCTGCAGCGAGGTAATGAACAGGCTGACAAAGCGAACCCAAGTCTCCCTCCCAAGGGAGGCTACTTTTGATCAGTGTTAAGCAACATATGCAGGCTTGAGCAGGGGGGCACGCAGGCAGCTCAGGAAAAAGCGTGCGCTGCTGTAACTAAACGGCAGATTTAAGCTGAGGACTGCTGTTTCCTAAGCTCCAGATAAGGCGCCTTCTGGAGAGTTAAAAAAACAAACAAAAAAAAAAAACCAGCAATTGTCTCAGTTTAAGATAGTATATTTTTCAGCAAAGATCCTCAGTAGAGAGATGCTTCTGTAGTTAATGGTTTGTTTCTAATGTCTCTGAAACCATGACATTACTTACTCAGCAAGTATTTATCTATGAAGGAACATCCTTCATGTTATCTCCTTACATAAAAATTGTGAGATGGGATCATAATGTAACTGTAGTCTCCTCAAATAAAATAATCCTAACTTTATTGAACCCCTTTACTGCAAAAGCAGATTTTTAATTTCTTTCTGAAACAAATAGTATTTGGGAGATAAAACTGCATTTACAGGTACACTGAGGCCTGATTTCATGAAGACATACAGAGGAATTTAGAGTTCTATTGTGTGACAGTAGAGAAACGACTAAAACCTATTTCTGTTACAGATCTGGATACAAAAGCTTTCATCCTGATCCAGAATAACTCCCATGAGCTGTAATGTGAACTACAGAGACTCTGTAAAGCATACAAAACCCCACCAAGAGCCCAATCCTGTGTTGCTAAAAACAAAAGGAGTTTTGCTTTTAATAGGAGCAGGCCCCTTGTTTGCATAAAGAGCAACTTGTCAAACAGAATACGAATGCCAAGCTGGTATGTTACAGCCACAAGCACAATAGCCCCAATCTTGTTTTTAACTAAGCAAATCCCAGAGAGAGCAGTTTTCCCCCGAAATCTGGGCACTGTCTACAAATTCAATGAATTGGTGTCTCAAAGTGTTCACGAAGGATGCAGGAAATTTGCAGAAGGGCATGAGCTTCTCATTTCAAAGGGAGAGAAACTATGTTTTCATTATAAAAAATGAGAGCATGAAAAAAATCCTTACTACACAATAGCTCTCTTTCAAGTATAAAGTTCAGAAGTAGATCTCCCAAGTTTCCTGTATGTTAAAAGAAGGACACAGAATAACAATATAAAAATCCTTCACAAAAAACCAACAAGCAAGGATGAAGCAGTACCCGCCTGGGGGCCAATTGCCTCTCCAGCAGCGGTAAGGCTGTTACTAGGCTTGCAGTACCATTTGTTCCATTACACAATCTCCTGAAGCCTTTTACAGAGAGCTAAAACAACTGCCTGTACCAACACGACACATGGCTTTCCATCCCGACTCTTTGCTAATCCAGACGCTCCAACCATCTTTCTTTAAGATGCCATATGGTTGGCAGAAGCCTGTAGATCTAGCAGCACATCTGCTTGTATGTTACTTCTCCCCTCCAACTCCCCCCTCCACACCACAAAAGAGAGAGCAAATAATTATTTAACATGTAACCACTTAAACTGCATTTAAAGAAGACGGGGATTATTTAGCTCTGGATATTTTAAAAATATAGATTGTCGCAGAAGATCATTTGTCTCTCAGAGGTTTGAGAAATAGAGAGAAGCAAAACAAAGAAATGAAAGGCACACGGGCAAAATGATTGCTGCATTTGAATTATTTAAATGTCTGCCATTTCAAACCTTATGCCCGAAGATTTATTTGCCATATTAGTGTGCCACTGAAGAAGGGGCTGAATTTTCTCTCTGCTTTTGTCAGAGGTGAATGAGACAAGCAGACTAGGAAACTATAATACACCAAACCACGCTTTGTTAAGCGAGCAGAGTGAGTCTGTATGCTAATGACTGCAGGAATACACTGACACACTGATTTTTTTGGTGTGATGAGCAAAGATTATTGACATTGTTGAAATCCTGGTTGCGCGGGCATGCAGGCATCCAGGTTGTCTCTTTAGAATCCAGACGCTAGGAAGACAGGCTGCAAAAAACAATTTTGTTTGTGATGAGTTATCATTTGACCATTTATGACATAATTGACTATAACAGAAAAGAAAATACACACTTCAGAGCCTGAAGTTAAAAAAGACCTAGAACATAGAAATTAAAAGTAAATGCTCCTATAAAATTCTCATCGACCACTCTGTGATGAATAAACCATCTCAGTTAACGAAGGACAGGCAGAGATGGAAATGTGTAAGGACAGACGGCACAATTTTGCAATTCTGTCTGCTGAGGATTTGCAGCACCTTTTGTTCAGAAACACTATTTCCTCATTCAACTTTTCATGCATCAGTAAAATAAGACATCAAAGAGATAAAAGATAACAACTCTACCTCAAATGCTGCTCACATGTATTGTTTGTGTGATTATCTGTGCAGACAGAAGCAGTATGTAGCCTAAGAACCATGAAGCGCATGCGTTATGTTCTAGCATTTGACAAGAAAAATAGAAACTAGACATGTATTTGCTCCAAATAGTCTCCTCACATCAACTCTCCATTGCAATGAGCACAGAATGTTCCTCTGCCTTCACAAACCCAGCTTTCCTTACAATATGGGAGTGCTTGTGTTTGACTAGATAACATACAAATTGTTTTTTCCCCTCAGCTATTTAGGAGTTAGAGTTCCTAAATAAATGATGGGGAGACTGTGTCCAATGGTCCAGACCAATGTTGAGACTTTGGTTCAAACCAGCACTTTTGAAGACACAATACTCAGTTTTTATGCTGTTTATTTTGTGGCTAGTATTTTCCTTTTTCTTCTCTGTCTCAAGGTTATTTTAAATTTCATCAAAATTGCTTTGGATAGTTCCATATAAAAACAAAATTAAAAAGCCACTTTCTCCTCCCATAATTTCACTTTTTTCCCCCCTTCTGAAGAAAAAGATGACAGAAGTTCAAAACACACTTGAATTTCAAAATGTAAAATGTGGCAATGTATTCAATAATGTAGCAATTTAGCTCAGTTTAAATTTGATAGGGCTTAATTTACCATCTATAATAAATAAAGAACTGTATAGAAGGTGTTTACAGTAACAAGAAATGTTTATAAATAACTACAGATTAAGATTTCAGTTAGTCATGAGCATACTCTTCACAACTTGAAAACTATGAAACTACTTAAATGTAAAAACCAAAAAAATCAACAAAACCCATTCCCAACTTCTTGGATTAATCTTTTTCAGACCTTGTTTCGCACACATTCCTCATTGTTAATCAGTTTTCATTTTAGGTGTTAATGCCCAGGTTTAGCCCACCTGCCCCAATCTTCTTAGACAACTCTGGGAGATGAGAGAGAAAATTTTCCACAAGCATCTGATTGTATACATGTTAACTTCCTTCCTTGATGAAGGTGTAGAAAAAGATTTTCCTCTTTGCATCTTCCTGAAAGATTCTCAGTAAACTCAATAGTACTTCATGGGTCTAAAAATGCCTGTTTTATCCTATTTTATCCATCTAAAATGCCCATTTGATCCATCCTGTAGATGTCAGGAAATTCATATCAGGATGCCTCCTGAACTGATCAGTGAAAACCCCTCGTTGATGACCACATTTGGTATGTCTCTGAACATCAGCTGTGACTGAAGGTCCAGGAGAACACATACTTGGAGAGCTGTCACACAGGCCCTCTCGCCCCATCCCAGTCCCTCACCAGCGAGTTCCAGTACCACCCTCGCTTCAATAAAAGCCCGTACAAACATCAGAAAATGATTTTCAGAAAGAGAGGGGCCAGCCAGCAGAGATCCTTTGCATATGTAGAACATGCACTGGATGAAGCATTTCAGAATTTAAGTTTACCGTTTAGGCAGAAAGTATGGTCCTAGATTTAGGTATGAGAAAGAAAACGAACTTTGTATATGTGCTGTATCTTCTTGTCCCAGAACAGGTGAATGAAGAGAAACCACGTGTGAAGTCTTGGTCAAGATCTGCTGCAAAGTGACCACTGTAGAAATAATGTAAATGCCGCATGCTTTCTTATTGCTTGCAGGCTAAGAAAAAAACCCCAAACTTTATTCTCTTGACAAGCAATGGAAAATTATGAAGGTGCAGTGTACATCAAGAGCTTCTCCCTTGTAATTGCACTGCTTCTTACACGTGCTCACCTTTAATGATTTCTGTTTGAAAGTGCCAATGAGTTCACTGAATTGCAGGTTGGACCATTTAAGAAAAAGACTGGGTCTGATGAAGAATCCACTCCCATATCTTGTTCAGAGCTACAAATGCAAAGCAAATGTTTCCTGGGTTTGTTTGGGATTTTTCTTCTTGAGAGGTGGGTGGGGAGGTAGGGGGTTAGCATGAAGTTTTTTAAAGTTTATAAAGAAAAGACAGTTCTTCTTATATGGAATAATCAAGATTATAAAAATAGGTTTAAAGCTTGTGGTATCAATATTCTAGGTATACCTGAAATGTCTGATATAATAACTGTAAATCATCTACCCAGTCTTATTGGGCACTTTATTTGTAGCTTGTAGAAAAAAACAGAATTTCTATAGTAATTTGTAGAAATAACAGAATGCTTTTCCTCTTTTGAGACAAAGAGAAAGGGGGAACTGAGAGCAAAACCTCTTCAATTTGAAAAGGACTACATGGGGAAGTGGGGATATTAGCAAGGGAATTCATTTCTTCCTTCATAATCACATGAATGCCCTTAGACAACCATTATCAAACCAGAAAGCATAGAACCACTACACTGAAAAATGACTACACTTCATACTGGCATTTTGAATTTTGCAACTCCTGTTTTAGTATCATTCCTAGTCCTGGATGGTGACTTCATGTACTTCATTTTAAAGATAACAATAAGAAAATACGCCTTACAGAAAAATGAAGTAATCAATAAATTATCTAAAAGATTTAAATTAACACTTCTGCAAGTTTCATGGTATTCAAACTGTTTTAGTGTAATATGTTTTTATTATTCTAATTCTTAGGTATTACCCAATTATATTTTATTAATCAGGGTGCTTCGTCTGAATTGCCTAGGAGCTTACTTTGCTTATGTGCGTTAAACAATCCCCAGCTGTAAGCTTTTTTTTCTTTTTTTTTTTAAGAAGTCAAACAAGTTTGGATTTTGCTTGTATATTCTAAAGCTTCTCATTAAATTGAAAATAACATTTACAGATTAAATATTAGAAAAAAAACCCCAGAAACTGCAAAAAACATCAGCAGTAGTGAAGCTCCAAATTTCTCCAAGTGCCAGCTCTGGAACCATTATTTGAGTTTTTAAACTTTGCCTTCCTCATCTGACACACACAGATCATGGACGTATTCAGCCTCCAGTGCAGTATGTAACATACAAAGTGCACATGAACAATAAATAATACTTATTCAAAAATGACATATATTTTACATAGACACATTTTACTACAGTCAAGTTTTGTGACCTGTTACTGCAAGCTGCACTTACATTTATTTATTTCTACAGCTTTGCAGCATTTTGACTTCTGAAATTTTACTCACAATCTGATGTTTCCTCCACCACAGCACTGTTATAATCAAAATTAATAGGCCAAGATAGTCTGCTAAAATTAAACTCGGATCTGAAAGGTACAGTTGAACATTTGGGGATCTCTCTTCAGATGCTGACAGGGAGACATGTGAGCGGATGTAGAGAGAATCTGGATATATGGCTCACATATGGGCCTAACAAGAGCAATCTCTTCATATAAAGACACTATTTCTCATGCTAAGTCTACCTTGTTTTCTAATGTCAGCTGAAAGGAATGTTGGAATCTGGGACAGTTTTCCGCATCAGAGTCTGTTATTTCACTGCCTGATGTCAAGAACTCTTGTTTCTTTTCATAGGACCTCTGTTTTGCTGTTAATCAGATCAACATTTCTATTCTCGTCTTTTCTGAAACTTCACTTCTGCTTACTGCAGAAAGTCCTCCTCTCTTTCAACACTTGTGTCTTCTGCAGATCTCTCTGATCACTTTTACTTTCTTTCAT
>VZTO01008109.1:9104-28870 GCA_013400615.1 Syrrhaptes paradoxus | reverse complement strand
TGTGCTGCAACGAAGCTGTTGTGTCGGGAAGGACTCGCTGCTTCAGGGTTGGTTGCTTTTTTTTTTCCCCTCATCACTAGATTAAGCCCAGCTCTATGCTGGCATTACAGATTTTTATTCTGAAGTTGTCAGTTTGATACTTGTCAAGTACCAAGCCCACTAAATAAGAATAAATAGCTCTGCTTTGTGTAATTGAATATTTTTTTGTGATATAACAGCATAGTTGGGGAAAAGTTTTATTCCATCGTTTCTGCTAGTCAACATCACCCATCTTCCATGGCTAATTAATTATTTCCAGTGTTCTGAAAGTTTACTGAACAGAAGGAGATGCAGGAAGCGCCTCGGGTTGTCGTTACACAATTGCAGCTCACCCTATTTATGTCAGAGTATCTTAGCTGTCAGGGCTGCAATTGACTTGCTGTCAAGACTGAAATACAACTTAATTTTTCTTCTAGGTCCCCATAATTTTCTGAGACAAATTGGTTTCAGGATGGACAAGATCACTTCACAGCATGAAAAGCCAACAGTGGAGGTATAGAAAATATCAGGTGTTGCTGTGAAGAGGAAGGGGATGATCTCTTCTGCACGTCTCCTGTCGACAGGACAAGCACTAGGCTCAAAATGCAGCTATGGAGACTCCCATTAGTTAGCAGGTAAAACTCTTTGAGGGTAAAATCAGTTAAGCGTTAGAATAAACTGCCTAAGAAGGGTGCACAATCTCTGTCTCTGGAGATGTGAGAGCAGCTCAGCCAAACATCTGTCAGGAATGGTTTAGGCTGGGGACAGACTGATGACCTGCAGAGGTTCCCTCCAGCCCTGTTTCCTACAAAGGCTGTCAGCACCTACAGTTACCGTTCCTACTGCTTTAAGGGAGAACATGCCAACCACAGTCCGTGCCGTCCTGCATCATGAAGGAGCAGAAAAGCAAATCCTCTATCAGACTGAACACCAAGTCAGTTGCTGTTCAGGTGAGAGACAGGCAGCTTCCCACACGCAGCAATCAGGACATACCTTGATTCTTCTCATCATGATCAGTATCTAGTTCCAACCTCTTCACACTGTTGCCACCATCTGAACTGTGGAAAGAAAAAAAAAAAAAAAAGAAAGTGTCTTGTTTCCTCATAAACAACTGCTTAATTACTGTTAACTTAAAGTCACATCTTTGCCTCAAATGCTTGCACGTGTGGGTGATCATCACACCTGCGGTGCAACATCTGTGTGTTTCCCCTTCCAGGGCTTCCTTCCCCTCCTTCAAGCATCTAAAGAGCCTGTTCCAAAATATCTAGAAATCTTCCACCCAGTAAGAATCCCAGCAGGTTTTGCAGCCCTTCACACACAGCTCTAGTGTCTGAACAGAAAAANAAAAAAAAAAAAAGGGGGGGGGGGGGGCGGTCCTTTTTGGGTCCACAGGGGTGTTGGGGGACAGGAGTGCTACTTGGACTTCTGACTCCACAGAGGTTCTGTAGCTCTTCCTTGTCACTGCTCAGTCTCTTTTTCCCCTCTTGCATGTTCCCAATCCTAAGCCAAACACATAAACAGATGCTTCCCGGTTTCAGCTGTGATGAGCTGAAGGGGGGAAGTATGAGCATTTTAACACATTAACTCCTTCTGTCCCTGCCAGATGAAAGGTTGTTCTGCACAGGAGGGATTTAACAGCAATACATCCTTCACAGGAAACGACAAAGCTCAGAGAGCAGGTGTAGAGCTCACGCTACACTTGGTTTTGGCCAGTTTACAAGAGAAGAGAAGATGGCAAAAATTCTTGAAGACTACAAAGAAAGTCCGTGATGGCACCGACATGTCGGTTAAGATGCTCTCTTCAAACAGATGCCATCTGCAGACTTCAGATGTGCCATTAAGCACGTGCCAGCTCCTTCTCTACACCCTCCTGGGTTAAGTAGTAGTAGTTACAAGAAAAAAAATATTGTTGGCTGCCTGTTATCAGTTCAGGGTTTCTCTTTTCTGCCTTCCAAAAACCCAAACAACCACCCAACCCCCCCACATCAGGTGGTGGGAATGCTTACTTCAGTTTCCAGACGTGCAATTACTGCTGTACCAGGAGCTAAACATCACCCTACAAGATAAGCTTCTAAAATAATCTCCCATTCTCTGGGACAGATTCAAGAACACTGACCAAATTACAAGATGTCAGTAATCATCTTAAGTATTAGACGACTCCTCTGTGGGAAATACGTCTGGTCGCACACACCTGGTTTCTCCAGAACCTGCAGCACACCAGCAGCTGCATTTCCAAGCCAGGATCAAAACAGCAAACAGATCACAAACCCAGCTGCCATCTTCCCGGGATGGAAAGGGTGTGGATGTATCAGAGCAAACCAGCGAGGAACAAGGGAAGTTCACCTTTGCTGGATGCCCTCAGGATCAAACCAGTACACAAAGCTCTTCTCTGCTGTATCTCCCCCGTGCAGCCCCCAGCAGCAATTAAAACAATCCATTTTAGACCCAGATAAAATCGTCTGATAAATTATGCAAGCCCAAATGAAATTACACGAGTGAGGTGACACTGGTATCTTCAAATAGAGATGCAAAATAGATTCCCTCTAGATCCCCCAAGCAGGATTGCCCAAGCTTGACAGTCTCGAATGAAGAGCCTACCCACTTGCTTTCCACAAGCTTATCTATTTGAACTGCTTCATGTTTTTCCCACAGTTTGTGAGAGCCTACAGAAACAAGGCTGGTCTTTTCTTATACCTCCCCTCTTTTCTCTTTAGGGCTAAGGTTCACACCTCACTCTCGGGAGGCAGTTTTGGCCTGCCTCCCTTTACACTGCTACCAGGGTTCTGTTCCTCATGAATTTATAGAGGTGTGAAACTAACCTTCTGTGTTTCACAGCTCCTGCCAACAGCTTTGCCTGAGAGAATTTGTTCTTGTTTTCCACGGACTTCATGGGCAATTTCTTCTCAGTTTCCTTCTTTGGGTCCATACTGACTCCCACTTTGGTGAGAGTGCTGTGAATTAAGGGTTAAGGATCAAGCAGGAAGGAATGGAGAGAACAGACACTTCCTCTCCGATATATTTAGCCAGCTCTGCTGACAGCAGCGACAGAAGTTCATTCACATATTCTATCAAAATAAACTTATTTGTAAGGACGTTTAGCTGGCACCTTCGGCCCGGACAGAGCAGACTTCACCCTCCGGGCTGGGAGCTTTGCTGGGTCTCAGTACCAGCTCTCCCTGTACAGACATCCAGGCAGCCGACTGGGAGCTGCTTTTCTGCAGTCAGAAAGGGAGAACACGACACACCCAGCACCCACAAACATACCCATCATCCTGCCTTTTCCTAGAGGTCAGGCTGGACGTGAAAACAAAACAAAAAGGCAATCCAGTACTTCCCCCTTCTATGGGGATCGACACATTGATAATACAAATTTGCTGCTTCAACACTTCATCCTTACCAAAAAGCGAAGCAGGAACACGTGGGCTCACTTCTACTCCTCAAATCTCCTTTTCCAGAGCCCAGACTTCAGCCTATCAAAGCAAAACAGTTTGATTGTCTGCTTCAGTATTTATCACTAACTTTTCAGCTCATCTCTTTGTAAGGGCCACGACCCCAAGAGGAAGGAGACAGATCCGATGAAGGGTCCATGTGGTCCACAATTCACCCCAAAACACTGCAACTGCACCGAAGAACTAAGGAGCTTACAACAGCGTTAGCAAGGTGGGATGCAGCTGAAACCTCTAATGAGGTGGAGAAGCTTAAGCAGGTTCTCAGACAGGATAAGAGCAAGCTTGGTGTGTTATTAAGGCACACCCACTGTGCACACACACTGACCACGTCTCCTTCTGCGCAGGACCGAGTCCCAGCCCGCTACCACTTCATATCCAGCTGTATCTGACGAAGCGAGGTCCATCCAAGATGCTGTTTGTTCATGAGGTGCCAGTGGAGCCACAAAAGCTTCTGCAAAACTTTTAAACTGCACATAGGAAAGGTAAATCAACCTAATCTGAAAGGGTATTTGTTTATAGCCCTACATCTGGCTTTCTGTTGGTTTCTTCTCTATGATTCCACTGATCAGGTCACATAACCGCAAGCTGGCATTCCACAGACACATACTGGACAGTGAATTTCATATTCATGGACCATATTATTTGAAGTCGTAAGTTTTTCCCCACTGAACATCTGCATATCAAGAACTCCTATATCTTCCTTTGAAGTGACACACTCAAAGCCTCCAATCCCTTTCCAATCAGGAGTGCTCAGAGGCCATTCCTTGTGCAATTTTCCTGAGGACACAGCAGTACCCAGACTGCTCCCTACTTCAACTGAAATCTTCTCAGTCAAAACTAGACCGTTCAGTTTGATTTATTTTTTAGGATGGCACAGGAGTGCCATCCTGTGGCTCAGAAACAATCTGAAAGCTCGTTGTGTCGAACACGGTTCAACGTCGCAACACAGGGTTCCACACACTGCACATGCAGGTTCCTTACCCTGTTCTGTTCTAATGCTGCACTACAAAAGCCTGGCTGAGGAACCCAAAGGCTTTTCTTTTAAAAGACACCAAATCAGTGGCTTTTCACTTCCATCCAGGATCCTAACACTCCTCTGCTACGAGACACAGCACATTTTTAACATTTAACATTAGCAAATGTAACACTACACCTAGCCAAGAAGTGTTCCCTCTCGGGAAGACTACTTTGGAAAGAAACCTCTCAATCTTAAATATCAACTGCATTAAAAAAAAAGCTGTCCTGCTCCTTGGAGGGGGACTTTTCCTACATTTACATAGGATTTAAGACAAGAGGATGTTGTTCTCGAACACTTTGTGGAACTGGCTTAAAAGAAAATCTGTAAATCTTTAAACACTGTCAGCCCAGTGGGGTCTGGATAAGGTAAGGAGCAAAAAAAACCCCTTGTTGTTCATGTAGGAGGAAGGAAATTCCTATGCATCCATGCATGTAAAAATTTCTTATGCTCAAGAGTGCATTAAAGGATAAACATGTCTTGGAATATTTAAGATACATGATTGCATGATTGTTCAACCTAAAAAATGAAGAAAAAAGAAAAGCAGCTCTGTACTTGGATGTAGGTTTTACCATGGAATTAATGCCGCTGGGTAGCTTAAATTGGATGTTATACCAGGAAAAAGACCACAGAATCAAATCCACTGGGCTGACACTCCTCTTAGTAGTTTGGAAGAGGGCTTGAGCAGCACCTATAGATCCAGCACGTTTCTCTAGTACC
Organism: Syrrhaptes paradoxus; assembly: GCA_013400615.1. NCBI lineage: Eukaryota > Metazoa > Chordata > Aves > Pterocliformes > Pteroclidae > Syrrhaptes > Syrrhaptes paradoxus. The sequence goes on along the minus strand of VZTO01008109.1, from coordinate 23,668 downwards.
TGCTGGTTTTTGTCCCTGTAGTGACAAACCATTAGTAACAACCTGCAGATACAAAAAAAATCTTTTGCATTTTAAAAGACCCCCACCAACATTTTCAAACACAGATGAGTCATTCTGCAAGTTGCTCTGAGGTTGCTTGGAGTATACGGTTATTTAAAAAATTTAAAAAGGAAATGGAATGGACAGAATTTCTCAGTTTCTCGTGAGATGAGGTGACTATAAAAGTCTCCTTCCCTCCACCCCGTCAGCAAGAAGTTCTACAGTTTCTTTTAAAGCAAGACCTCAAATACAGAGCCAGGTGACATTACTAAGGCTGCAAAGACTGAGGTTAGACAGCTTGCACATCTTGAACAGGCCCAGCTCAGTAAATTCAGGGATCAGTGTGTCATGTGGTTAATTCGAGAGAACATCAGATTCCCTCCGGGCTGGTATGGTTCACCTCAGCCGGCTGTGACCTAACTAGAGCTGTCAGCTACTTCCACGGCACAATCTTACACTGCACATCACTGCATCGGCCAGACCCGCGAGCAACCACCACCACAACTAAATATATCCCAAAAACATTCCATTATTACACCAACAAATGAAGAAAATATTCCAAATCCATCAACCAGCTACAGCCTATTTCTGAATTAAAAAAAAAAAAAAGCATCAGTATTGCTTTTTCATAAACACATTACCAAGATAACTTAGATGCTCTTCACAGAACACACACCTTAAGTGGTAAATCATCAACTAATACAAGGTAACGCAGATCTTTGTAGCACTGGCACTACTTGGCTTTATTTGCTGACCGGTTTTGGTCACTTCCTTGTGTCCACAAACTCATTCATTTATATTGAAACATCCTTGAGAACTTGTGCTTTGTTTGCCGGTGATTTAAAATAAATGGTTTTCATTAGGAGGCAAGGAAACCATCAGGTTCCGCACAGATTCAGTAAAACTCAAAAAAACCAACATTGAGCTCAGCACAGAAATCCTCAAATCATTCCAACCTCTCTTGACTGGCACCGATTAGACAGAAAAAGCATCCTGTATTATTTTCTAGCACATCTTCATGAAAATTTGGCATTTAACAGCAAAGCCAAACTGTCTGTACTGCCTGAAAGTCTGTATTGCCCAAAGGAGATGAGTCTCCATGGGCCCTGACTCCCCAGAAGACAGTCAGCACATCTGCACAGATGTATTTAATTTCTCATCCTGCAGTTATCAGCAAGGGAGAAAGCAGCTAATAATTCAAGAAGAATAACAGAACAAGCAATTCAAACACTATTTCAAACAGGCATGTTAAAAACACCCAAAATGCAGTTAAAAAAAACCAAGAACATTTACTTTTCAATAAGAAGACAAATGCAAAGGATGAGAAGCAACAGCTGGTTTGCCTTTATGTTCCTTCTCTTCTTAGCTACGATATTTCATGCCCTCAATAACAGAAGCGGGGGAACAAAACCAAAATCCAAAACAATGGGGAGGGGGAGAAGGAAGGAAAAGTACCAAAGATGTGGGGGTTGAGGGAGGGGAACATTATAGTGGGAGATCCAAGCTACAATGGAGACATTAAACTTTAAAAGTCTGTCTGTAAAGCAGCTTTATAGAAAGAATGTCGATGATGGAAGAAAACTACAGCCCAGCCTCTTGCCCCCCTCTGTGTAACCAGCCATTTTAATGCAAAGGATATTCTGTATTCGTTTAGTTCTTTCAGCTCTTCTTCTCTTCGTTGCTTTTCTAGTAGCTCTTGCTGCCGAGAAACCTCATCAAGGAAATGCGTCTCATCTTCATCTAAGCCTCTCACCATATTTTCTGAATAAAGGAAAAGGATGCATATTGATAAGCTAAAATCACTCAGGGAGCAGCCACTTACGTCACATTCCTTCACCATCCTCTTAGAACATTTTCTGATGATTTAAAACTGCCCCATTGTCCTGGGTTAAGCACAGACAGAGTTCACTTTCTTCACAATAGTGAGCAAGAGGCTGTGTTTGGGATTTGTGCTCAGAAGAAAGCTGATAACAGGGATGGTTACACGCCTGCCAAGGTCTTTCAGCTTCTCTGGCTGTCTGCAAACAGGAGAAGCTGGGAGGGAGCACAGCCCCAGTCACCAGCCCAGGATTTGATCTTAGGTTCAGGATCGAGACCCAGAGTGGCCAATAATCTATCCCATAACATACCCGTCATGCCCAGGATAGAGGTGAGGACCCTCTGGAAGATCGGCCCTTTTGGTTCCGGATCTCTTTTGCTCCGGGTCATCTCGCTCCAGGTGGTCGCTCTCCCAAGGCCTCCCCCCCCACCCCGGTCAGCTCTGGGTCTGGGACGCTCGGACTGTTCTCTCCGTTCCGTGAGTGCGGTTTCGGGACTCTCCCTGCTCCGGGATCGTTAGCCGGGAACAGGCTGAGCCTTGGTCATGAGGTGGGGGGCAGTGTCACTGTGTGTCACTCATTTGTATATTTGTATATAGGATTATGTTCAATATTCTTGTAGTTTAGTTATTAAATTGTTCTTATCTCAACCCGTGAGACCTTTTATCCCTTTACCCCTTTAATTCTCTCTGGGGGGAGAATTAAAGGGGGAAATTGCATGAGTGGATGTGTGGTTTGGCCCCCAGCCAAGGGCAAACCCATGACACCCATGAACAGAGGTGAACATCCTCATCTCACAGACGACATTTCTAACACTGCCCAGGCAGAACAATCCGCACAGTCACGGGGGACTGGGTGAGCTGGGTACTCCAGTAGCCATGCTGTTGGACCAAGAAAAGGGTACAAAGCAAACTCCACACGCTGGATTCTGTAATTAAGGTCTAAAATACTTCCCAGTTAACGATACTGGATGCTAACAAGCAGAAACTCTTACACAGTCGAGCATGCGAACCACCACAAACCAACCCCGTTTGAACACAACAGAATTCCTCCAGAGAAAAGCAAGACAGCTCATAGGGAGCCATGAAATGCTACTGGACTTGCTGATAATTAAGGAAAATGGATCAAGTTTTCACACCAGCAGCCTTTCTGCAGTTCTGAAACACCACCTGGAACAGGTTTTGCGAAACAGGGGATAACCACATTAAGTAAGGATGTATTTGTTTTGGTTGCAGACACCAAGTTTAAGCCTGTCTCCTCAGAAAGTGTTCTTACACCAACCAATAACTGGAAAAAAACACCTGACCTCTCCCTGTAAAGCTTGCCTCAAAACAGGAGGTACAATTTCTTAATGAAAACAATTAGTAACTTCACTGAGATTAACATCTGTTTAAAAGAAAGTAGAAGCAAGACAATTCCTAACTTCTAAATGAAAATAGATCCTAAACATGCTATCCTACTCTAAGGGAAATAGAGGCTAGTACAGTAGGAAGGTCTTTTATTTTCTGTTCTGAAAGTGTTCAATGTCTCTCAAGCAAATGATTTAATTAGAAAAGTAATTCTAAAAAATATTTTTTAGAAAGACCAAGTCTTGCTGCTTGCAGTCATCCTCAGAAATCTTAACCCAAACACCACCTTTAGTCTTCATTAGAGCTTAATTCTGTAAGAGGATTTCTAGGCTTTTACATGAGGTCGATTTTTTTTTAATCTTCACCCCCACAGTCAAGTTCCAGTCCCTTTAATGGCAAGCTAAGAAATCCATTTACCCTGATAACTGACAAGCTTCTGCCTTTGACAGAAAAGCTCTAGAAATCAATTATTATTTGAAGTTACTTTCTAAGAATGCAGAGCTCATTTGCGGATCTTTGAACAGCACCTTGGAGCATTCCCTGCTACTGCCAAGGGCCCCTCCAGACAGGCAGCAGACGCAGTGAAACTCTGGATGTTTTCTGAAGCGAGTGATGGGACTTAATTTCATTCTCAGCCTGCCTGAGCTGCAAACTGAGAGGAGCAGCGCTGGAGATCCTTCTAGCTGACGCTACAATTCCTGCAGGAGGTTCTGTTCTCCTGGTTAGCAGGTATCTGGGAAGGGTTGCCTTAAAAGCAGCAGTTGGGTTACTCACAGTTACCCCCTCTCAGGGATGCTTCTCATTCCACTACTCGGTTTGCAGGTTTCGTGCCTGAACCAAAGGGAAGGACTTGAAGATCTAATATAACTCAGCAAGGGAAACAAGTAATTTAGACAGTTATTGGAAACCTTTCCCATCTAGGTTGAGAGCAGTCAGTTTTCAGGTGGCTACTTGGGCAAGAATTGCTCAGTCACATCACCAAAGATGTCTTGAATCAAAAGTTTACTGAAATCAACTGGAAAGAATCCTGTAGGTACAGCTGGAGACTTCAATGCATCCATGCTGCCATCTGTACTTTCCACTTTTCACCACTAAAAATACAAGTGAAACTTAAAAGAGGGAATAATGTCCACTTGTCCTTACTTTGGTTACCATCATCACTCAGAAAGAAAATTTCTGAAGTTGCATTTTAGAGAATACTACTATTATTTTTGATTTAAAATGCTGTAACATTCTACTACCATTATTTTACTTTCAAAAGGAAGACACTCTTGCAATGCTGAACAACCTAGCAGAAAGGAGTGCCAGTCTGTATACTGGTCTTTACCTACGCAAAAGGTTCAGAGTAAAGAAGTTTGTGTGTTTATGCAAATGCAACTCTTCAGCATGAAGGTATTTCTCCTCTCTGGAGAAAGCAATTCTCTCCTCATCATCAATTCTGACTGAGCAGAATGACAGTGCACCAAACTCATTTTCTACTTCTCCAAAACTCCCACAGATAGAAAAGATACTTCTGAACATTTTAAGGTGAATTCAAGCCTATTAGGGGACAAATCCTGTTACAAGTGGCCAAATTTGGCTGACCTCTGAGGAGGTAAACTATGGTCCACAGTCCACCCAACACTGATCTTTAGACAGTCACTTCTTCCCACTTCCCCCAGAGAAACGTGGCTCCAGGAACGATTCTGAAAGCCCAGCAGAGGCAATCACGGTAATCGGTAACACGCTCAACAGCAACTGCAGGGGCAGGGAGCGTTATCGAACAGAACTCGAAGACTGCACTACAGATAAAGGTAAAACATTGTTGTGTTGAATGCAAATGCAAGAGAAATTCTGGACAGACCCCAGTTAGGAAAGCTGGAGCTCAAAGAACACAATAGTTTGAGGGTAAGGCTTCCAGCTCAGAACCCACCTTGAATGGAGTCCCAGAGTATCATCCTCACTTCTCTTTAGATAGAGCCAATCGCTCTCTTTTTTCCCCAAAATAGTTGGCTAATAATTTTCTAGTTCTCATTATCATCTTTGCACTCAGCAGCACACATACAGGTGATACAACGCAAAGGATTCATCTATAAAACCAGAAATTCAAACTTCAGTAGAAATTAGGTTTCCATTTCATTAGACGAGTTAAATATTTACTTTTTGAATCAACTCCTGTATGTTTACTTCTTCCAAATGGTAATCTTGAGCCCCAAATCACTTTGCATCGACTTATTACAGTTCAGAAATGTGAAAGCTGCTGGAACAGGATTTCTTTTTATCAATTCAAATAAGATGGTCTTGTGTTCAAGTATGAGTTCAAGAGTCACAAAACCACCTGACATTTCCACTCTTCCATGGATGGGTAGCAGGGAGTTTTTTTGATTTAACGTGAAAAATAAGCCTAGTATTCCACACTTTACAGGAATAACTGCAAGCGACTTCCGAGTTTCACATGTGTATAGTGCTGTCTCATTGCCCACAACAATATGCTATCTGCAAAAACACTGAATCACAGAACAGTTTGGGCTGGAAGGGACCTCCAAGATCACCCAGTGCCACCCCCTGCCATGGGCAGGGACCCCTCCCACTAGCCCAGGTTGCCCAAAGCCTCATCCAGCCTGGCCTTGAACCCCTCCAGGGATGGGGCATCCACAGCTTCTCTGGGCAACCTGGGCCACTGCCTCACCCCCCGCACAGGAAAACATTTCTTCCTCACATCTCATCTCCATCTCCCCTCTTTCAGCTTAAAACATCTCTCATCCTTGAAAAATACAAGATCTCAATAATACTTTTCCGAAGTCCGTTTATCTCTCAGAGAGGCAGAGAGGACACACAGGTAATGGCAGAAGCTGTAGACAGCTGTTGCACACAATGTGTGCCGTTTGCTGGGTTTCAGTTCAAAATAGTAACTGCTGGTGCTTACTGAATTTAAACTGCTCCTCAAACTCCTGCTGCTTCTTTTCTCTCTGTTCCTGAAGTCTTTCATACAACGAACGTGGGTCATACGCCTCCTCTGGGCATTCTGAAAGGACAGAACAAGTCAGGAAATGAGACCATATGTTAGAAATACTAACTCACCAACAGCTCTCCCTTCCACCATGGAAAAACCTTTTGAAGTGGTAGAATACAAGCTATCACCTTCTATTTCTGTCTTCCACTAAAGTCTAATATTCTCCAGTCTCTTTCCTATAACTATTAAAATCTATCCCATACCTTCTGGATCCTCAGGTTTTCGGACCTTTTCCCATTCCTCTTGCCTTCTCTTCCGCCGCTCCTCTAGCTCCGATTCAGACACAAACCTCTTGTTAATCACAAGGTCAGCAGTACCATCTCCCCCATCCATCGCAGAACAGCTCGTCCTAAAAACACAGCACGAAAGACATCAGGGGCCTGACTGCACTTGTCAGCGCACGAGACATTACATCCTGGAAAACAGACCCACTGCAGACTTACAACTATGCACTGTCCTCAAAGAACTGAAGGTGTAAGTACTGATCGAAGTATCTACTCACTGCATAACTGCTAAGACCAACAGCACCACCTTTTACTCCTTCTTTACTCTTTTTCACAATGATGTCTTGTTAGTCGTCTGCCGCTGACTACTTTTCTAAAAGTCACACTTCAATGGAATTTTGCCCAGCTCACCTTGGATTTACCTTGCTGAAATAACAATTAAAAATAAAATTTTAATAAATTAAAATATAGATGGGAAAGGATTCTAGTAACTATGTAAATTAATTGTTTCCTTTGTTGAGTTATATTAGATCTGTTAAGAAAACCCACAGCTACACTCACATCCTTTTATTTCAGTTCTTAACACATCTCTGCTCTGGAGAAAGGATTTGACACCTTACCCTCACTTTATCTAATTTATTTCTGTCCATCCTGTGACAACTCAGGAAAGCTTGCCTGTTTTCAATGATCTGAATACGTACATGATTAACACTGAGATTTCAGAAATTAGCGACTAATCTCTCTAACCTTCAAAAAGCTTCTGGACCACTTTGCAGCCCTGGGAGAGCCGGGCTTGGACAGATTAGGCATGGGGAGGGGGGTGTCTGTCAGGGTTACACAGAGCTCAGGAGGTGACTGAAAGAGGGAATTCCCTTGGACTAAAGCAGGGCTGGGACTGGAAAACAGGAGCAGCAGTTCTGAGCAAGTGAGCACTGCCCCTTCTCCCACAGCACGCCCGCCCTCTGCTCCCAGAGCTGGTAACGCCGAGGACTGGCCAGGTCCCCGTTTCTGTCCCAGGTACAGGGGGGAGATGCTCCAAGGAGCCATCCCAGGAAGGAAACTCATGGTCCTGACACCCATGATGAAACAAACTGTTGTGCAAGTCTTTAAGTGGCTCCTTTCAAGATTTATTCTGCCAACATCCTGCTACACAACAAGGCATTAATGTCCATTTTTTTTTCTTGCATCACAACCTAAACACAACATCTGACAGCCATCTGTTTAAGGTCACACTAACCTCACACTTTTTTCTAGTTTCTTATTTCCTTGGTATAACTTCAGCAAGCACCTCCAGGACTACAGAGAACTGTTTCCTGTACTGCCAAGCAGTATGAATTCAGGATCTCACACTCCGCCTGCATTTCAGCACTGGAAGAGAACTCAGTACTTTTATTCTTCCAGGGAGGGAGGGATGCAGCAACCCAAATAACAGAAGGAACCAGTTTATCATCCTTCAGTTTACTGTTCTTCCTTCGTGCCAGAAGGAACAACTCCTGCAGGAAGCAGAGTCCTGAAATTCTTACCAAAACTAATGCTTTTGTGGGATATTGCTTGTAATACAAAGAACAAATTGAGGTCTTGGGAGAGATCAGGTTAAACCACTGGAAAAATATTTGTTACAGAAGGATGCATTCTTACGGAGGGAATTATCAAAGGAAGATGAGACAAAAGGGTTCTCTGAAAAACTGGGGAAAGGGAGGACAGACCAAGGACCGAGGATTTTTTTTGTTGTTTGTGTCTTCTTCAATATCTAACAAAAATCCACTCTAAGACTAGTCCACTTTCCAGAAGGCATGGAACACTTTCCCTTTAGAGTGTCATTTCTGAAAGTGGTTTAAGCTGGAAACCTACAGAGAAGATGAAAATTGAATCTCCCTCCTGAATACAGGTCCTAGTCACAAGGCCAGTTCTCCTGCCCAAGTGCTGTATAAACAAGATAACCCCATTCCCCACCCGTATCCTCTCAACCCATCTGCTTAGAGAGGAAATGAAAGACTCCAATACAATGGTGACAAAGTCATAAAAACAAACTGAAGGAGAGAGACTGCCCCATCCCTGGAGGGGTTGAAGGCCAGGCTGGATGGGGCCCTGGGCAGCCTGCTTGAGTGGTTGGCAACCCTGCCCACAGCAGGGGGGTTGAAACTAGATGGTCTTTAAGGTCCTTTTCAACCCAGGCCATTTTGCCGATTCTGTGATTTTAAGATACCTGAAGTGGATTAAGGTTTAATTATGACTTGACATACAGTTACGGTATTTTTACTGCAATCCTAGAAAAGCAGCATCTGATGAAACACATTTCAGCAAATAACACCTTTACTGACAACCATATTCTGGGGCACAAAGATAGGGAAAAAAAAAATCAAGCATTTAAGTACCCTTGCACTTAAGAACTTTGCTGATCTTGTTGTATTCTTTGGCCTCCTCCACCTCAAACCCGCACAAAATCTTCCAGATCAGTCAAAACATGTGTTTTGAAATTGTCTCCTGTTCACCTGTTTTCTGGTGACTGATACCCTGTCATTGCAAATGACAGAAGTCTATGTCACAGCTGTCACTGCACCTTTTGACGCTACCACCTGGATTCTCCAAACACACTAAGTGAAGGGGGTGAACTGGAAGGCAGGTGGTTTGCTGCGGGAGGCGTCAGTCCCCAGGTGATGCTGTGCCGGCCTGAATCCCTCTCCCACAGTTTGTTTTTATGACTTTCTGTCACCTTTGCATTGGAGTCTTTCATTTCCTCTCTAAATAGATAGGTTGAGACGACACAAGTGGGGAACCAGCTGATTCCCAGGATCAAAAAAAAACCCCAAACAAACCAACCTCCCAAGCCTTGCCATCACTGAGGCTGGAGCAGAGACAGAGCAGGGCCTTCGGGCCCCGTGTGCACGTTTCCCTGCCTTCAGGCCTCCGTTCAATCACGGCTTCACAGGCTCCCGGCACAGCACCACCCGCCCATGGCTCCAGCAGACTCGGGCAGCGCTCCCCACGCAGCCCGGAGCTCCCCACCACGGCGTGGCCAGGCCCAAACCCGCCACCGGGCCCCAGCACCCGCTACAGGCGGTGCCCGAGCAAGCACGGAGAGGCCGAGCCTCCCTGCGCAGGCCTGGGGCGCGCTGGGCCCCTCACCACCTCCTCCCTCCACCTTCGCTCCCCGCGGCACGGCCCCGGCCCGGCCCGCCACCCTCACAGGGCCCGGGGCCGGCCCTCGCCGCCCCCGCACCTGAAGGGCCCCCCAGCCCGGCCGCAGCCGCTCTCCCGGGCCCTCTGCCCCAGGGCCCGCCGCCCCTCAGGAGCTCGGGCTCCGCTGCCAGCACGTACCGCGGCCACCGGCCCGTCACAGCGAAAGGCGCAGCCCGGCCCAGAGCGCCGCCATTGATCCCCGCTCCCAAGCCCGATCGCTCTGCCCCTTCCGCCCACAAAAGCCAACCGAATGAGCTCTTTCTTAGGCGGCCCATCCCCTCCAGTAGCCAATCCCCGCTGCTTTTACAGAGTGCAGAGAAGCGCGCGGAGCTGTTGACTGCCAGGAGACGTCAGGGCGGCCCCGCGCGGGGATTGGGCGAGACGCTCGAGCCCGGGGCCGAGGCCGGGGGCGGGGCGGGTCGCCCGGGAGACGGCGGGGGGCGGGGCCAGGCGGGGCGGGGCGGGGCCGGTCCGTGTGTGGCCTCCATCTTTCCGCCGGGCGCTGCCGCCGCACAAAGGAGCGGGGCCGGGGCGGGGGGCACGGGGCTCGCGGCGCTCTCGGTGGGGCTGGGTGAGGTAAGGCGAGGCGGGGAGGGGAGGGCACTGCCCTTGGGTCAGCGGCGGCGGGGCGGGCAGGCGGCGCGGCGCTGAGGTGGAGCGGGGCGAGCACCGTGCTGGCGCTGAGGGGAAGGGGCAGTGCCCGGCTGGGCGGCGGCGGTGGGCCCGGGGCCTGCTGAGACCGGTCTGGGGTTAACGGGGGTCGCTTCTCCGGGAGCCGGGCGGGCCGCCGGGGCAGGGTCCCGGGGGATGAGGGCTGGGAGGGGGCCGGAGCAGCCCCGCCGGGCTGAGGCAGCGGCCCGCGCTTCGNCGGGCCGGGGCGGGGCGGGGCCGGTCCGTGTGTGGCCTCCATCTTTCCGCCGGGCGCTGCCGCCGCACAAAGGAGCGGGGCCGGGGCGGGGGGCACGGGGCTCGCGGCGCTCTCGGTGGGGCTGGGTGAGGTAAGGCGAGGCGGGGAGGGGAGGGCACTGCCCTTGGGTCAGCGGCGGCGGGGCGGGCAGGCGGCGCGGCGCTGAGGTGGAGCGGGGCGAGCACCGTGCTGGCGCGGGGGGGGAGGGGCAGGGCCCGGCTGGGCGGCGGCGGTGGGCCCGGGGCCTGCTGAGATCGGTCTGGGGTTAACGGGGGTCGCTTCTCCGGGTGCCGGGCGGGCCGCTGGGGCAGGGTCCCGGGGGATGAGGGCTGGGAGGGGGCCGGAGCAGCCCCGCCGGGCTGAGGCAGCGGCCCGCGCTTCGCTGGGCGCCGGCTGTGTGCTGCCCTGGCGCTGGGGGAGCGGCTGCCTGGCCGGGGTCACCCGCACCCTGGGGGGGGGAACCAGCCACCTAAGGGCGGGGGTCAGGCTGCGCGGAGCTGGGGAGGGGGGAGAAGCTCGCAAAAGCAAGCGGTGAAACGGGAGGGAAGCGGGGGTTTGGGGGGATGGGGCACCCCCAGGCTGCGCTGCCCGGGGTGGGGGGGGGGTTAGAGGTGTTGAGCGGTGCTGGGAGATGTGCCCGGGACTCTGACTGTGCAGAGCGAGGGCTTCGCTCCAGGGCTTTGGTGCGGGGTGGGTTTGGCCAGGCGGGGGATAGAGTACTGTGCTGCTCTGGGACCTCAGAAACGCTCGGGAGGATTCTGTTGAGCCTTTGGATATTTTTCTATGAATGTAAAAAGTCAGAATCCTGAAAGCCGTTTGCCACTCTCAGTGCAGAGCGAGTTTTCTCTCTTTTACGGAGGAAATATGAGGATGTGGAGTGAGCCACCAAATGCAATTATTTATCCAGATCTTTTATTCTGTGTGCTTGGGCAGTGGATTAGGCAGTGGCACCGTTCCTCCCGGTGTGCTCCCACCACGGCACTGCTCTCCTCTCTTCGGTCAGTGCTTGTAAAGCCTCTCTCTTCACTGCTTGTGTTATGCTGATATCAAGCATGCATTTCTCTTTTAAGCCCTTTGATTCTGTCCTGCTGATCGCTGTTTCTAGCTTGCATACCTTCATTTTTTTTTAATATTGCTATTTCTTATTTTCTGTTGTGCAGCAGTAGGTATGGTGTCCCTTCTGGGCAGAAGCTTGCTGTAGGTCCCGAGAATGACTGTAGTCATTTTCATTTTCTATTTTGGTGTTGCAAAATCTTTCTCTGAATCTCTCGGTATCCACTCTGAGCCCAGAGTTCATTTTGGTGCTCAGCCTGTGTTTATCAGTATTTCTTACGTAGTGGAACTTTGGTCCATGGGAGACCACAGGCACAAGAGCTGCCTTTTCTTTTCTAAATTTATTCAGCCTTCTAGGTACTGCATTGTTTTCTGAATGCTGATGTGTTTGGTGTTTTTTTTCCTTTTATCGCTGTGTCAGTATTTGTTTTCTTCAGCATAAGTAAGATATTTTTTTTCCACCTAGTACTAGCTCTGCCTCAGGTTTTTAATTTTTCTTGTCCTTTGTCTTGCAGTGAATGCATTTATTTGTTTGGGGGTTTCTTTTCCCGTGTCGGTCCTCAGTTCAGTTCTGCTTTACTCATAACTTTCTGTACATCCACCAGTGCTATGAGGTTGTTGTCACGTACAGATCTACATACACTTGTGTACTGTGACGCTTCCCCTGTTTACTTCTCAGTATTAAAATCTTTGCTATTTCCCTGCTAAACTATACAAGGCTTTTAACAGTGGATGTTCTCACCACCTAGGAGCCATCTGAAATATTCCCTTGCATCTTCTCTCTTCTCAAACTCCTGTATTTGACTGTGGATTGCTGGAGGACTGTGCGTTCTCAAAATTTGGCATATCATTTTAAGAGTCTAGGGTGCTGGTTAAATGTATTTTCTTCTGCATTTATCCAAATGCAAGGAATTGATCTTGTTCTTTGCTGTGATCTAAATCTGGCCTACTCTTCTTCAGGTGTTTTGAGATGCATCTTTGTTCTTCTCTGCTGAAGCCCACTCAGCAGAAGAGGTCCTTGCTCCTGGCACCCTTCCTGCAGCTCTTCCTTTAGGACATTGCTGTCATTGCTTTGTGCCCCGATCTCTGCTATTCCTTCTCATTTATCAGGCTGGTTGAATAGTTTGTGTATTTCTCCTAATTTCTTCTGTGATTTCTCCTTTTCCAAATGTGTGAAGCACAACTTTAGTTATTGATGGGTTCTCCTTGTCTCTCCCCTTTTCATCCAGCCACTCTCTGGATGTTCCTACCAATTCTAAAAGTTTTCACCATCTGCTGTCCATCACTTGTGTAGGAAGCTCTTCCAGGATTATTTAATGCAGTGTTATGCATCGTGCACAACTCTTGTTACTCTTGCTGTTGCTGATGGCTTGTTAGATTAGTCTGGGTCGTTTACCTGCTGTTAGGTTGCTGATACATTGAATTCAGCCAGTCCACACGCCTCCCTTATCTTCAGCTGTGATACTGGTGTGTGCTTCCAGGTGGGTGGGGTTATTGGTTTCCTTGAAGTCTTTAATTTTCCTTTTTGTTTGCCTTCAGCCTCCTACACATGGAGTTTGACTGCAACGCTTCATGCTAGCCACACTGGGATCCTACTCTCTGGCCTTGTAATTCAGTGATCCCTCGGTGGCTCCTGTAATCTCACTGTTATCTTCTTCTGTGCTCTTCTTAATGCTCATTTTTTCTCTTAGAAGGGATGCGATGGTTTTCTGCACAACTTCTCAGCACTCTTCCTTGGCACATATTCAGAGGGCTTGGTTCTTGGCATGTTTCATTTGCTGTGAACCTCATGGATGGGCTGAAATGGATTACTGACAATATTTTGGTTCCCTCCTATAAAGTAGGATAACTCTCATACTCTGTTTAGCAGGTGATATCGAAGTCCGTTTCCCTCATGCTTTTTGCTGGTTTGTTAAAATTAAGGAATAAAATGGAGGTTTTTGGTAGCCTAAGCCCCAAGTTAGTGACAAAGGTGGTGATTTCTCATGGAATGCTTACTGGCCTGTTAGTCTTTAGGTTTTTGTTCAAATTTCCTTTCATGCCAATATCTCCCCTAGCTGATAACGTGTTGTAATTTGAAATGTCTTCTCTTGGTCTCTTTAGGTCCCTTAGATAAAGCGGCGGTATCCTCACAAAAAGGAGCAGAGCTTGTTATGCCCTGGGAGGTTTCCCTCTCGACACCGGGGCCGCAGTTAAAATGCTGTCACCTGGTAGTAAACTGAAGGCAGGCTGATGTGATGAGGTTTGTTCTCCACTGTCAATATGTTGTGTTCAACATTTTAAACGGTTTGGTTTTGGATGGGTTTTTCCCTCTCCTGAGTTTATGATTGCTCAGTAGACTTTGAATTTATTCCTTGCTTTAAAGAGGTGCAGGCAGAGGTGCTGGGCTGGGATTTGTTGTCTTTCCAATATCTCATTAGAACTGTGTTGTGTCACTTTGTGTTTTGGGTCCTGACAGTAATATTTTATTTTCCCTTCCTGGTTTGTAGGCAGTGAGTGTGGAGTTGACATGGCATGGTGCCAGCAGGATCTTTATTTCCTTTTCTATTCTTCATCATGTTGCTGAGGTCTAATGAAGTCAGATGTTCCTGTGTGACTCACAAGGTGGTGTGACTGACCAGGGCATCATCATCTCTTTCCAGCCGTGCTTGTAATGATCCAGTACCTTGATCCTCCAGTGTTGTGGCCAAGCTTCTGCTTTAGACATTACCCAGTTCTGCCATGGGAATTTGGTGTATTTAGTAGGTTTTGCCCATTCAGTCCCTGCCTGCTGGTTCAAAGTCTGGGCTGAGGTCCTGCTCGTCGTTTATTAATGGGTGTTTATTAATGGAGGCTCAGCGAGTCACTGTGATCAGTGACGAGACCCATCCTTTTCCTGCTCCATCTCTCTGCTTGGAGAAGGAGTGGATTCTAAGCATGCTGAACACTTGCAACTGTGGTTGTTTTTCTCCATTTCTAAGGCTTTTTTGCTGTAGGAAGTGCTTCACTTTTCCTTTAAGTTTC
>VZTO01008106.1:2557-14377 GCA_013400615.1 Syrrhaptes paradoxus | reverse complement strand
TATATCTACATAAACTTTCTCATATTGTAAAAATTATCTTGGTACCTCACCCAGGCTCACCTTGCAGCCTTGCTGAGAAAATGAATACCTCAGTTCTGAGAGCACACCATGCTAATGCAGCTGTATAAAGCCCAATCCAGTGCACAGGATCTCTACATGGTATTGCACAACATAGATAAACACAAAATAGGTTGGCATGAGCTACTAACCTACACGCCATCTCACTCCGCTATAAGGTAAACCCTATTTTTACGATATATAACGGTTCTTCTTGTCTGATGCTGTGCTGTGTTGCTAACCTGACCCAACGGTCTAGGGATAACGAACAAAGAATGATTTCAGGATGCAATTTCAGGTGCTATTTCTGTGACTGCTTCAAAATCATCACAAAAAGAGACAGAGGAAGCCTCATTTGAAGTTTACCAAAATTCACTCTGGAGGATCAAGCACTGGAAATGTAAAGTTTTGAGTTTCAGATTTCAACTGCCTAATATGTTCAAAACAACTACTAAGGTCTTTGATTTCAAGAGACATAACTTAAGCTGCGATGAAAGAATACAAAGACATTTCTTTACCTGCTATCCAGCTGTTACATGGCTTGCTAAGTTTCTGTTCCAATACCTAACTTGTTAGACACTGCAGGTAACATAACTAACCCACAGCAGAGATACTGACATACTTGTTTACCGAAATAAAAAAACCACCACAAAACCAAAAAATAAAAATAAAACCCAGCTCTTTTGAAGAACATGCACATTATTCTCCATGATTAGCAGTGCATTTCAGAAGAGGCTACACAGTTTGCTTTCATTTCTCTTTCTGATATTTTGATCAAGATGTAAAACTAATCACACCTATCAAAACTATTGAGAAGATGCATGTTTATCCCCGGCCGGAAAGTGTAACTCCTATTTCCATTCTCACTGTGAAATGAACTTTTCACCTCCTTCATGATACCTGACAGTAAGTGCATTTAGGCAGTCGCATTCCAGATGCTTAATTAAAGGTGGACAGGTTGTTAATGATGGGAAAAACTCCAACCCTCTCACATTTATAGAAAAACTGTGATTGCAATAAACATTCTAAATACAAGATTCTCTCTCTCAAGCTGTAATATTATTGACAAGGGCAGCATATCTAAAGATACATTCCTGAACAACACTACTAGAATCTACGGAAACGCACAGTCTGAGAGCAGAGTTCACATATTTTAGAAGTCGCAAAGCACCAACACTGAATACACAAGAATTGCATAAGCTTACAGGTTTTCTGACTTTTTTCCAACTTGCAAAAATCCCTCAGAATATGTCTGTGAAGCGAACACAGTGCAAATGCATAGTTCCTTGCAGTTTCTAGCCTCTTCATGCAAATAAGTATCAAAATCCATTTGGATGTATCTTAGAAGCTGTGAAGGTCACAACTGTTTTCCAATAAAACAAAATTGCAAACGATAGTTTACAGGGTTATTGCAGAATTTAGCTAAGTTCTCAATGCACAGAAATGTTTAAATGTGCAATAAACTATATGTATACCAAACACTAAGTATATTGATTTATGCCTTTGCAAGATCTAAGTAGATGCTCCTAGGAACCTTTCAAAGTTCATGAAGATAAACCTAGGCCAGGCCATCTACTCACTCAGCCACATATGACTTTAAAAAACAAGAAAACCCACAAAGTAGGACCACAAAAAAATACACTATTTACATTTGTGATTCACCTTTCAAAGCAGCTCCCCCTCTTCCTCCAAAAAGGCACTTAACAAAGCATTTTTCAAAACCAGACCTCTCTTAAATATAATTAACTTTCAGTTATCAGATACTTCATGTCTGTGTTTACAGATAAATGATGATAAACATCCCTTTCTCAAAAAAAAAAAAAATCCAAGAAACTCAATGACACCTACACTGGAGAAAGAGTATACCTTCCATCCTATATTCATTTTACGCAGAAATAATACTTCAGCCCAGAAAGTGAAAGGTTTTATAAAATGTTACCAGCAAAGCTTCAAACACACATTCCTTCCTGCTACCACATCAGAAGATTTCTAACATGTTTCAGTGCCCTTTATCTCAGACCACCTCCCCACACATGCCTTTATTTGCTACCAACAAGCTACTTCCACTCAAGACAACACACTGAAACAGCAGTGGGACCCACCTGATCACATCTGGAGTTTCTGTACATATTGAAAAATCATTTTCTACGATGACAAAGTTAATCTCAGAAATAACTACCATGCACTACTTGCAAACTTCTTTCACTAAGTCATTTCCCTAGAAAGTGGAATTCTTTTACACTTTACTGCAAGGTAAATTTTGCTGAAAGTAAATCTCTAGAGTTATTCCTGAGCCAACTACTGCAGAACAGGAGACTGGCAGGAAACGTGCTAATCCTAATACATTTGGGCAAAATTATCAACATGAATTGACACAGTTTTTCCTCTGAAAGACTACAGATAGTGTTGTTTACATCCACAGGTTTCTGTTAAGAATAAGTAACTATTTACATATAAATCCAGTAAAACATCCAGATGTACCTAAACGCTGACAATTTTTCAGTTACTGAAAAAGAGGATAGGGACTATCAGTAATATGATTTCTGTATTTTAAAAAGCTGATTTACCAGTACAGTAATGCCATGTGAACACTGCTCTACTAGGCACATAAGTTAATGTAGCATGTATCAAATTTTCCTCTTCCACTCTCCACTTTCCTGAAATAAAGAGACTCAGAAGTCTAAATGCAAAACTAATCCTAACAATGTTCTGTATCCTGGAAGATAAAATAGATAAAATCACCACAGGATCTTGCTGGCAAAAAAAACTCGCCAATAAGAAACGGGGGAGAGAACAGGAGGAAACAGTGTTTGCTCACTCTATGGCGCAGTTTTGCAAGTTTTTGGTTTTTAAGAACTAGTTAATAATACAAAGGGAAAGAACTGGTGGCCTCCAGTGTGAACATTAGTATATATTTTTAAAATTGCAAAAAAGCGTCATATAAAGTAAGCAACACCACTTACCTGTCCCACCCCCACTCTGAAAAACTGGCGAACTCCATGTTTCAGCAAGGTTTCTTGGTGGCTATGACATCTCAAGACTAGAACAGGCTGGAGCCCAAGCAGTAAGAACACATTAGGAGGGGCTGAAATTGGAAAAGAGAAGTTATACACCTCGTTCATATCTTAGGTACAGAGAATCATAAAACCCATAACTGAGTAGGTTTCCACAGCAGTTAATTCTGTAGACTGGAAATACTGGTATTGTGCATTAACTCTCCATCATGACCAAGAGTATCTACATTAGCGAGATCTTGATGTAGTTACTTAAAATGTCAGACCTTAGACAATTAAATCACAAATAAACTAACCTCCATTTCTCAGAAAAGCCCACCAGTGTAAGCATTTTTATAAAGATTACGGAAAAGCTAACCTCAATGAAGGAAGAGGGAGGAATACAGTTCATAACCCTAAGTGCCAAGGGTGACCTATTCTCTGTCTTTGGTTTTACCACAGAATGAACAAAAATTCAAAAGCAAGATCATGGAAGCAGGTATCTTCCATTACTACAGTTGTTTTTTTTTTTTAAAGATGTCCAAAATCTCTCCTAATAAAGACAAAATTCTTAAGAATCAGCATATCCTTATTTACAGAATTCACTAGGAATCATTGAAAAACTGACACTAAAAGTCAGTGACCTTTAATGACCTTAAAAGTCCTATCTTGACACCAAATACCTTCAATAAGAGTCACCCAGCCTGTCATAAAGCACAACACACAATCTACAGAGTCTCGTACAAATGTCTAGCTACTTTTCTGTAACTAAACTATGGCTGAGTTAATCCTCAACAAGGGTATTGCAAAGTGCCACTTTAGTTAATACACAGTCTGACATGAAAAGGGCTCTTCAGAGTTCATCTTTTTTTCATCACGGAGAAAACAGTTTTTCTCATCCTTTCCTTCAGTCAGTGAGAGTGAAAAGAACAGAATATAAAACTCAGTTATACACGCCACTGTTGCAGTGTGTCACAGGATACCAGCTCCTTGGGAAGTTGACTTTTTATCTGAGAAGTAAAATTTCCTAAGATAGCTCTTTTGTCACACCCTCAGTGGTCCAGGAGAGACAACCTAAAGTCAAAAGCAGAAGCGTAACAACCTGTATTGCACATCAACTAAGAATTTGAGACTCATCCACAGCTCCCAATAAACTACCATGAAGCATCCCAGAAACTCTTAAACTAATAATGACTTACAGAAGAAACAGCTTCTTAAGTACACACATAAGGTTAGTGAGCACCAGGACCTCTTAAGATCTAAAATAATGAATGCCAGGAACTCCAGTTACAGACAACTTTAAATCTTTCATGAAAGAACACACACCCCTCCACCCAAGTATTGTGACAACCAAAAATGCATGTTAAATTACACACTAATGGAAGAAATATCTTAGGAACTAATTACAGAAGTGAAATCAACAAAGCAGTCTTAATTTTCTCAGAACATTATTTATTCTGCTTAAAGAAACGAGAAGGAACAGTATCACACATTTTGTACACGGACTGTGGGAATGGGGTGGTGAAGAACGGAAAGGCGAAAAAGAAACCTTAGGGAGCAGAGATTACAGAAAAGTTTAACCTGACACTGTTATAGAAATAAATTCATAAATACACACCAGGTAAGTAGGTTTAAACCTTGGCTTAGAGCTACGCTCTGAGAACTTGAAAAAAAAATAAATCATCCAATCAGCCTTTTAATCTCTTAAAAATGCAATGGGTATATAGTTTGTGATAGCCTCTTTTCATTCCCTCAAAACCAAGAATGGATCATCAATGTCAAATAATTCACAACACATTTATAAAAACTCAGGGAGCTCCCCCTCAATGCTGTAGAGCTGTACTGTGAAAGGACAAGGGAATACAATACTGCACAAGATATATTTTCTTCCCTGTATGCTATCGGTCATGGCTCCTCAAAGCTGCAGAAAGCACTTGAACAACTGGAAATATTTCTTGAACTTTGAAAGTTATACAATATTAATTCTTCTGGCTCCGCTGCACAGGGGGTACACTTTATTCTCAGTCACAGACCACAGAAGTGAAGATAAGGTTCAGAAGCCCGTGGTCACACAACAAATCAAAATAAGATCTGAGCCTCTATTTCCTCTGTAAACTACAACTAACAAGTTTCATAACCATGCTAAACCTGGATATTCTAACCCAAGCTTACCCTATATCTATTAACCTAATACAGGTTGTAAGAGACAAAAAAGAAAACTAATCCAGCCACTAGTCCTCAATCAAGTTACTTCAGGATTTCTGGCAAACACGCCCTTAATGGTTTTACAGGATCAGCTCCCCTTTCTCCTTTCCCAGTTTCCTTTTCAAAGTTCAAGATCCCCCTCAGGATCAGCTGCTGACACCACGACTCCTGAATAATTCTTCCCCTCCTCCCTGTCAAGTCAAAATGTATCATCCTCAGGATTTTGCTTTTAGCATCCCTTGCAAAGAGGTCAAGATATTTTAGAGACGCAAGCCATACTGGATACTCAAGTTGAGCCCCCTTAACTGAATCTTTTCCAGCACTCTCAAAGTGAGGCTTGTAAGCTTTCTCAAACTGGCCGCTCCAAAATGATTAAGGCCTTCTGACTGTTTCAGATATGCATTTGTGACTTTGTTTAGCAAGGACACACATACAGACATAAAGAGTTAGGTTCAGTTGGGCATAAGCTGGGTTCTGGTACTCCTGAAGATGCCCCAGGTGCTCCACCAGGCCTCCAGTGGCTGCTCCAGTAGGTAATGGTCTGTCCACAAGGCACATGCGCCAGCTGCCAGGCCTGGGTGACGCCTTGCACATCTGGCTGCTTATCAGATACTCCATGTGTAAACATTACAGATTAAAGCTCCGAGAGAGTGAATTAAACAGTATCAGTATTATGATAAACTAAGTGTGGTAGATGAAAAATCAGAAGGCGTACTTCACAGAATCACAGAATTCTAACAATGATTTGCCAAAGGAGCTTGCAGAAGAAACTTTCACTCTACTTTGCTGTATTTTCAATTAAATTAAACAGGGTGCATTCTGAGATTCAACTGAAGATAAATCCGATTAAGTGATCAGCAGCATCTAGCACTTTGTTCATTTCTCCAGATCAAACAGCCCCCACAAAGAGAGTGGCTATTCATTTATTAAATGTTAGTACAATAAGATAATTATAATTAACTTCTACAAATCCAAATACATGTTCTGTAACACTTTGCTGAGTTAGTTGAAAGCTTTAGGAAGCTCCATTACAGAGATGCGCTACCTATTTCTACACAGTTCAGGAAGTTCATGGGTTGTACAGAATACTTCAGACATGTAGGTAAGACACGTGAAGCATTTTTCATATGTAATGAAAAACTGGTAACTCCAAGCAGTATTATTTAGGGACTTAACAGACAAACTAAAACATTCAAGTATGGCAATGAAAAACATGTTCTGGAGCTGTTTTACAAACAACAAATAAATTAAATTAGAAACAGCTATATCCTGGTCTGAGATTATATTTGTGAAATTTAGGTGAAGTAATCTGATTTTTTTTTTTGTCATGGTAACATGACAAATTATCCTTGACTGTAGTGCCTAAAAAGTCACAAAATACAGAAAAAAGACCCCTGGCAAAATCGACCCTTCAAAATGCAAACAGTACTATTCATTCCAAACAACCTCATTCAGGATTCTACGTATGTTTGCCTCCTTTAAATCAGTTACAGAGAATCTACTCTAAAATCTAGTATTTAAGAACATATATTTAACAGCTCACTCATACTTTAAAACAAATTCTAGAACCACAGAAGTGAAGGTTCCACCGAAGCACTTCAATCTGTCCAAGAAAAATTATCCAACTTTCTCTGACCAAGTGCAAATAAAGAGACTGAAATTCTGAAACTTACCTGTAACATACCAACTATTTCCACTTTATTAAAAAAGATGAAAGAATGAAGTGTTGACAGCATATTTTCCTCAAAAACTGAGGGGGTGGGTAGGACCATATCTTGAATATACTGCACTCTGTATGTTTGATGTATTTTTTGCTTCAGCTCTGGATCAGATATAGGAATCACCTCTTTAAATTTTGCCGTTTTAGTCAGAAATTCCCTGTGTTTCCGTGACTGTGATAAAGACGGATCATATTCTAGGCATCCAATTACATCCATTATACATTCCTCAGAAAACATTACTTCAAAAAGTGCAGTTCTGTTCAAAAGGAAAATTCCTTTGATGATTTCATATAAGTGGTGTAGTCCTTCAATGTTCTCCAAGTCTTCACACACATGAAAAATTTCTAAGAGCTTTTTAATATAGCCCTCATTTTCCAGTGCTAGTGCGAGTTTTTCACGACGTAATGGTGAAGGCAGTGAAGATGCCACAAGTTCCGCAATTTCTTCTAGTCGACTTAATTCACAAGATGGCAATTCTAGACCTGGTGATGACATATCATCGAAGCGTTCTTCCTCAGATTCATCGACAAGATCCTGAGTAATATCAACAGAAGGGTCTTTGCCTTGAACCTACAAAATAACACATTCAAAAAATGTTTACTACTACTTGAAAGCTTTTTTAAACGTACCATTTCAAATGTCACCCTCTTTTTCTTTGTATGGCCAAAACAGAAGCATAAATGTAAGCTTGACAACGAGCACAGCTGGTTTGGAAAATAAGATAATTAAAAGATTTCTCCAAACAGAAGACTACTAAATTATTTCTACATTAGATATTTAGTTCTATTTATTTTCTATAAAAAGGAGGAAGAATAAAGAAAAATGCTACATTTTCTGAGTACTTCAAATAAAAAATGGAAATTCATAATCCCTGGTACAGATGACAGACTACTGAACTAAGCTATTTGCTTCCTGTCTTTATCTCCCACAGACAGATTTTCAAATGCAAACCAGTATTACACTATTGCAGTGCTAGCTTTAAACATTTATCTACAGGCTATTTAACAGCTCTTGATGCTTTTCGAAGCTTCTGCTACCTCAGAGAAGAGAGGCTAGTCTTCTTAATTTAATTGTTGTTTTCAGTTCTGGAGAGCTGTAAATCAAAATCTGTTACTATGCTCTTTCTAAATACTCAGTCACAGAATTCCCTCTTCATAACAGAAAAATCCAAACCAACATCAACAAAACAGAACCAGAAATCTGAAGCTATCAGAAAACAAGGCACAGGACTCACATTGATCTCTCTAGAGATACAACAAAGAAATTGTGGAAAGTACACCTTAGTGAAAAAAAGAGACAGATGCTTGGGCACTAGAGCGTTTCAGCTTTAATGACTTCTTAATTGTAGTATCTGCTTGGAGTCTGATGTGTCAAATCCAGAAAGGCACTGCTGTGTAGGATTTTTAATCTTGAAAATTAGCAAAAAAAAAAGTCTGGGAGAAATAATTCTTCATGGATAACAAGCCTATATTTAGATTAAAATCCAGAACGCTATTTAAAGCCCACATACTCTTCTGCTTATACATCAGCAACAACTTCCAGTATAAGTGGTATCAAAGTTTTTCTCTTAGAAGAAGCTTTAATGACTAAGGAAGCTAAAGATCTTTAAAGTACACTAGACACAAATACAATACCATGGCCTCAAAACAGGATGTAAAGACACTGGTTTCTTACAAAAATATTAGATCTTTATATGAGGCTGAGGAAGCTGGGCTTCTTATCTGGGTATTTCCCAAGAACACAATTTCCGCTTTCCCCCCTTTTGTTTCTGTCCCCAACTTTTGGTCCTTTCACTGCTGAAGTTCCTGGAAATGTTTCTGTACTTATTTACATAAGTTTCTGGACTTATTTACATAAGTGGTAAACTGTTGAAAAGACTCATTCCTAAAAAAAGGAACGCTCTATACACATGCAATTATGCAACCAGATTTCTTTTGCTTTATTTCTGAAATCAGTGAGAACAAACTTCAAAAGACAGCATGGAGAGAGCTAGAAGTTTGTTAACAAAAAGAGAGAGCACCTAGAGAGAGTATTAGACAAATTTAGAGAAATCCCACCTAAAAGAAATTTAAGATTTAAAAAAAAAAAAAGATAAAAAAATAAGAAGAGTTGTAATTCATGAAATGGAAGAAAAAACCCAAACAAGAACTGACAAATTGAACTAACATGAGTGAATATATTGACTAAACTCTTCTGTGTACTGGTGAACAGTTAATACCTGACCAAATGTTACCCAGAAACAATACTGATTCAGGGAGTATAATAGTCATCCAGTAGTAGTGGTAAAACATAATTAGTTAATTAGCACATATTAAAACATATACATGATACATATAAATTGTTTTGATTTCTTTGAACTGTAAGAATTATAGCACCATCCCTGTATTATCACTTCAAAGCTATCTCCTACATCAACTATCAATCTTTCATACCCTGACAGTCAGAGGCATACTGTCCCATTTACACGAAAAAAAGTTCTGTTGAGAAACTCAATATTCCCCTCACCTGAAACAGAAGGAGAAACATTAAAAGAGAAATGTGACCAAGATACTGTCAAACCCATGAAAAATACATTATAAAATCCACTAAGAGCTCACATACATTTTTCTCTCTACAATAAAATTTTGGACAGGTAGCCTTTTCCCTTCTGGCCAACCTGGAAAAAGTTAATTATGAAATTGTTATAAAACTTCTTAAGCACTCGTTTTGAACTAAATTTCCTTGGGCCATAATAGAGCTAAAAAGTTGCATTAAGCAAAAAGACCTGAAAACGCTCTGAAAAAAGCCCAAAACAAACATACTCTAAGTTGATACCAAATTTCTGGAGGAAGGAGAAAGTTTTCAAACCGAAACATACCAGATTTGGGGGAGATGGCTAAGTCAATAGTTTTTAATTCTTACTACTCTTTTCAGATTCACCTCTTAGAACAGTCTAAAAATTATGAACACAAACATTATGATGATTGAGGCATCTCAATCTTACATTTATCAAACTTACCTGACATATTTTTTCCCATATTTCATCACATCCTGCTTTTTCTTGAAAGCTAAGTGCCAAATCATAATTTTCAGCTTCAGACCACACAATCAAGGTATCCTTTAAAGAGAGGAAGAGTATTTTCAGGCAATGTATTTCAGATTCTACAAACCTGAATAGTGTTTAGAGAGTAAATTTTAAAAATAAAAACAGCTTGACATCTAATTATGACAGGACAGTATTACAATACAAACATCATAATCATACTTCATAAGTTTTCTGCATAAATCAGAATAATGAAGTTCCAGAAAAATACTGAAAAGTTTTAGCTCTTCATTCACATGACCATAATATATTGTAAATCTCAAAAAGGTTGATCCAGAACATGTATTTCTACCTCAATGCATCCTTTGATAAAATATGGTAACACAAGCAAGAGGTTTGGGGGAGGTTTGTTTGTTTTCAGTTTTGGTTTTTTGTGTTTTTATTTTAATCTGTTTCAACTGGAGCACATAAAACTGGACATCTCTTGTAGGATCAAAGTCACAATCTTTTTTTCATTTTTATAGGCCCCAGAAGACACTGAACTGATGCACAGAACAGCTGCTTAAAAAGCAGCCTCAAGAGGCCTACAAACTTTAAACACGAACAGTAACTTGAATACGCGCAGAGTTAATTGCCTAAGAGTATGAATACCTGTTACACTGAACCACACACACACCATTTTTACTCATTCCAATCTTCAATTCTGAATTCTGCCCTAGATTTCTAGAAGTTAGTTGAAACCCTGCTTAGCTATGTTTACTACACAGACACACAAGCTCCCATCTACTTACTAGAATAGTTCAAGAGTTTATCAGAGCCCTCATATTGCATGCAAAAACAATACAGGGAAGTGGAAGCTGATGCTGCAAACAGCAGTATCGCACACTGATAGAGTATCTGATGCAGTAGTTTACAGACAGTCTGCTAAATAACTGTTAGAATTTTTAAAAAAGAGAGGAAACCTGCGTTATTTACATATTGAATCAAGTTTTATTTTAAAAGTCTTTTGTCTTCCTAGAACAGCTAGCTGAAATACAGCCACGTGGACTGCATTATTTCAGTTAAGTACCACAACATGCATTTACTCACAAGAGACATGAGAATTCTTCTACTTATATTTCAATGAAAACCATAAAACAAGTTTTTTGGCTTCGTTAAGTACAGATTTTGCTCATAATGATTATTCCTAAAGTAATTAATTTTAAATATTTGCAAAAGTTGCAAGACATTTATAAAGTCTAAGACCGTTTATTCATCAGGCTTAATTTATTTCAAATATTAAAATGAATGTTGAGTATAAAGAGAAATCTTACATTTAGATTTCAATATGCACTTGCTAGTAAACTCCTTAAACTAAATAGCACGATCAGCTAGCTCCATTCGGATTCAGTCAAGCAATACAATATAATCAATTTGCCATTACCAGAGCAGCTATACTGCTTCAGTGGCACTAATGGCTTTACCTTGCAAATGGCAAATAGTTTACCTTTTCCTTTTCCAAAGGGTTGAGGAAGAGGTGGTACACAGAAGAAAAGGATTTAGGAAGACCACCTCCAAAATACAAAAGGAAGAAGAAAATCACAATTAATAGTTTATTCTCTCCAAGACAGGTCACGGTGCAAATACTCTGGTAATAACAGATTGACAGCACCTAATACTGCTGACTCCTACAGAGAGTGAGAAAAATAACAGTTTACAAAAATTTAGAAAGGGAAGACTCAAAAGAAAAAAATCTGCATCCTTTAAAAACTATATCTACCTCACTGCAATATTCATTGTATATATCCAGTTTAAAATCTAATACATTAATCTCTGCAATTAC
>VZTO01008105.1:22114-32240 GCA_013400615.1 Syrrhaptes paradoxus | reverse complement strand
TTTTTTTTTTTTTTTTATCTGGACTTGAATTCACAGCAGAAATGCTCAAATGTTCTCGTTTCCCTCTACAAATCAACTACCCAAAGACCTTAATGTACCTAGGAAAACAAAGCAGACAAAATGAAATGATGTTGCCCCAAGCAGATTTTGTCCTCATCACACTACGGCAGACCTCATTTTGCTGTAGCAGCAGAGGAGCTCCACCAAGCACCATCCTCATTGAGTGGTTTGGGAAACACGTACCAAGTGACCCCCTTGACCCAAGTAATGCTTGCCACCCTTCTCTGACTATTATTCTCTGCAAGTGGAGAAGGCTGTAGATAAAGATGCCTTAATCTGTCTTTTAGTTTATGTTTGCTACATGTAGGAAAGCATGAGCCACAAAGATTCTCTCTTTATTGAGCAGCAAAAGATGTTTGGGAGCGAGTTTGTTTTAAATCATCTAATAATTCAGTCAGTCAGCTTTACAGCATTCAAAAATAAACTTGTTTGCCCTTAAATTGAGAGTGCTTATTCTTAAGACACAGAGAGTTTCAGTCTGCCATTCCACAAAAATTTCAAACCAAAATACACGGCATGGAGGAGGATATAATGCTAGCCACATAAATTCAAGGTATATGTAACCACACTTGATTCTTGATTCAAAACAGAAGCTGGCAAAAAATGTGCAACACACAAGTGCAACAAAATCAAGTAATAAAATACGCAAAAAATATTTCAAATGTTGGAGTTTAAGTAGCTTCAGAAAAAGTTTTGGAATTGGATTAATTACAGGGGTACAGAAATTAGAAATGAGCTAACACTCTCAGCTTCTTAAAGCAGAGACCTCTTACCACACTTGGGCTGTTTTCAGTGTCCAGCCCAGTTCCACTGAAGCAGATTTACCTCTGCCAAAGTACTGCACAGTTAAGGCATAAATATGGACTTTAGGGTGGGGAAAAAGAACGATGATAAAAAAACCCTACACAACAAAAAAAAATCCTCACTCAGGCTCACTACAAAACAGTACCAGATTAATTTTATCCAGAAAAGATTTACACTCAGAACTGAAATTCTTCCGCTTTCCTCCAAGCGTCAAACAGTGCTACAGAGTGCTCTTATAATTTAAGAACAGGCTATAGGAAAAACCCTTCACTTCCTATTTGAAAGGATTTTTCCTGTGCAAATTCCATTTTGATAACATGACTAACATTTTTTATTATGCCACCTTTTGTTATTTGGTTAAAATCTTAGCAAGGAAAGGAAAACAAAGGAAGATATCCCAAGAGAACTACAGTAAAATGACCAACAAAGAAAAAACTCTGACACAATGTTTGCCATGGCCATAGAAAATCTTGAAGAAGGTCTTCATTAGAAGTAGGTTCCCAGATCATTTGCAGGGTGCGTGTCAAGAAAGAGGAGCTCGCTGTGCCAATACTTTAAGGCTTTCTTTCCCTTTATGAAATTATTGCATCACGCAAAATACTTGTCTTTCATACAGGATTTAAGAAAATCAAAATAAATGTTTACCAAACTGATCTTAATTTGAAAGGACCACTGATGATAGCAAAACACTTTCAAACTAAACAGCCCTTAATCACATATTAGTAGCAGAATAAATTCAGGTGCAAGGAGGGGAAACTGCCAGCGCTGTTTTTATCTGCATAGGGGAGGGGTACTTCTTTTTTTTTTAATCAGAACACTTCAGGAAAAAAGGTTTTTAAAATCAGACTGAATGAATTATTTCCTTAATAAGAAGTTTTATGGGCTTCGTAAAGAGGCAGTAAAGTAGGATTTAAAGTTTCAAGAAAAAATATTCTATTCATAGCTTCACTGTCGTATCTATTCCTTGATAGTAGCACATTACAAAAAGTTACCACACTCATTTTTTCATTGACTTTTTCTACATGTTCTCTCAAGAATAAACAAGCTTCTTCCACCTCCAAAAACTGGACCACATCTTTCTCATGTGACGCTTCCTTATTCAACAGAACCTTCACAGTAGAAAATACATACTTTTCTAAGAATTTTGCCCATCTTCTTTAAGAAAAAAAAAAAGTGATAAAATTACAGTCTCTCCATGTATCGTCTAAAGAAACTAGTTGTAGCTAAATCAGCCCAATTAACTTTAAAGTTTGAACACTTAAAACTTAGGAAACCCCACTAGGAAGCTTTATTTTTTCCTTTTCACAGACACCGCTCCTGGACCACCAGAGTAGTTGTGCAGCCTGTTGTTACCATTTATCATCTCCCAAAGCAAATGAGGACTTGTGTTCACAGTTTAAAAAGACAGAGGTGAGAAAAATCTGTGAACTGTGCTACAGGACCACATTTCATACAGGGGATACTGTATTTTCCTCATAAGCAATACACAGTGTTTATAGTTTTGAAATTACAAACTGCTTTTAAGTCAGGTGGCAGTCCCACTGAAATCAGTGAGACCATTGCTTAAAGATAAGCAAGGATCCAAACACTAACAAAGGGAAACAACAGCACACCTTCTTCATGATGAAGGAGGGCACCTTTATCACTTCATCTTTTAAGCGTCAATACTGGGAAAAAATTTCTCAGTTTTACTACAATTTATTGTAACAAGAAAAATAGAGATACTCTCCAATTTACTTCATCCTCTTCTGTACTTTTAGCAAGTTGCATTTCACAGACCTTCATCTAAAGTCAGTTCCTTTAACGATTGTTTCCCCTACTACACTAACGAACCCATCACAAAACAAAGAGCAAAAAAAAAATTAAATTTATTATAACCACCTCTCTCCCAAACTTGCACAACACACACAGTCAATGGAAACAGGGACATGTGATACCTAAAAGTAAGTTCAACTCATTTGTAAAAGCTGATAAGATTTCCAGTTGGCAGTGTCACTTTAATTGCCTCATATAAGCGTGATAAGTGAAGTAACTGGACAGCTCTTTGAACCATAACATGAGACTTCATGCTTAGAAGAGGAATCTCGCTTTCTATCATCAATTTTATTTTAATTTAGGTGGCTGAAACCCCACTAAAGTTCCCTCCTGATATCAACATATTCCAGATACCAACTTGTGGCAATGCAATACATGCCAGGCATCACTGATAAATGCCTTTGACTGCTTCCTCCTAGTCTCTTCCCCAGAGATGCTCTCTAGTTTGAAAGACAGTTTCATTGTTTGACAACAAAACAAATATTAGCACTTAAAACTCACTGCTTTGCAACTCATCCTACAAGCAAACCCAGAAGATGATGATGGCTTGAACAAGCTGGAATCTGAAGTAGGGGGAAAGGAAAACAGAAAAACATGGATCTACACCGACTATACCTTAGATGTGGAGTAAAGAAAATAATAACAGATTTACAGAAGAACTTTAGTGCCTCAACCCTGCTACCTGCATGCTTTATTAATAAACAGCTATTACTTCTCCAAACACTTCAAACAGAATGAGCAAACAGGCTAATTTGTATTATTAATAAAACCAGCAACTGTTTTAGGAAAACTAAGTAAGTTTAAGGCTTGAATCGAGACTGAGCGCACATCCTCTACCCAGGTGAGTGAAGGTACAGTTGAGGTACGGTTGCCCTAACAGTGCTCCATTCTGCACACACTCAGCCAACTGGTGCTTTTGCCCAGTAAAACAGGACACAGCGCTTCCCAGCTATGGTTTGCTCAGTCTTGGGACTCCTTAGATTTGAACCCAAGCTCATAGTTTGCAATTCAGTTCATTCCTCCACAGATAGGGTAGCAGAATGCACCTTGCTGCAGATGAGGGGAAAAAGAAACTGTTGCTCTGGCTGATATGGCTGAGTCTGAAGACAGTGCACTCTCCTTAACACTGGCCCTACTTTTATCAGTTCTCTTTCAGAAACCTCCGCAGAACTGAGCTTTCACAGGGATCACAGAAACATTACATGGAAATCGTCTGATCTCTACCCCCTTCCAGCTCAGAGAGATACATACACCAGAGGAGAGGAACAGCAAAATGTAAACAAAGCCCTGACAAGAACACAACGCCCATTTTTATTCCATTTACTGACCAGATTGCTTTTGTGTCCTAACACCTAACTTAGCAGACACTGTATTTCATATTAAAACATGCACACGTTCTCACAGGCTGTGACGAGCTTGGCCAGGCTACTGGCTCACTGTGGCACACAAGCTGCCTGCTTAATGTCACAGCTTAGCTCACCAGTGACATAGGTAAGCACCACCAAGGTGGAAAGAGCTGAGAGTCCCCAGAAAACGTGAGCAGAAGTGCTGGCAGATACAAAAGCCAACCAGAGGAATGAAGCTTATCCAGTGAGTATATTTAATGAAAATTGTGGTATGGTATTTTGTACAATCTGTAATGCTCATGTGGATTCAAGTGAAAAGCAAGCTTTGAAAAACATCTTGAGAGTGTTTTGAAGCAGCGGAAGTTGTAAACAGTTGAATTTGGAGCAGGAGCAAATGTACCAAAATAAGAAATGGGGAAAATTTTCTCTTTTTTTTTCTTTTTTTTCTGTCAAGATAAAGTGTATTGCAAGGTGAACTGTTAGCACCTTGGAGAGGCTTACAACACTCCTTATGTTCTCCATGTCAAACCATGTCATTAGGAACAGCCCTTGGAAAAACACTGGTGTCACACCTTGTTCAGTTCAGTTGAGAAAAATCTACTTAAACCACCTTTTGGAAAGTCATTTAATGACCTAAAAAAGCTGCTGAAGGACAGTCTTGAGCTTAGCCTTGCAGCAGAAGAAACACAGATGTAACACAGTCAACTTATGCTCTATGTGACATTGTAGCATCTCACCAGCCCGTCACAAGCATTTCACAATAATCACAAACTCAAGTCTCTTAAATAGGTTATCCTGGTTTAGGAACTGGGAACCAGAAAGAGTGGAACTAGAAAGTAGCAGCAATTTGTAAACACAGTAATGCATCTGAAATAAAATGAATGTAGCAATGGCAAAGCTTGCAAGGGTGGCAAAAGTGTCAGAACATGCCACTTCCAAACACAAGGCTGAGCCTTGCTGAGGGGAAACGCTCCATGTATGTGAAACCATATTGAGAAAAATATTTGTAAATTTTATTGCACTTGTTATTGAGGCAAAATGGTTATTTTGCCTCCCGTGGTGCCCACAAGCTTAATTTCTCCAGGAAAAGAGGAAATGTCTGTGAACTCACATTATCCACTTTAATGCCAGTCTGAGGATTAGGTGGAATTTTCAGAAGTCTATCTGCAAAGTTGTACTTCATAGCCCTTGTGTGGGTTGTCAGAAAAACATACTGATATTTTCATAGTGAAAGCAATTGCTTCAAGAATAATGTCAGCTCTTATTGTTTACAAAAAGCCAGGAATCAGAGCACATAAAGCAGCAATTTGGCTGACTTTGCCAGCTGAGCAATATACAGTCAAGCAAGCAAAAATATGTCAGGCAAGACAGCAGTAAAGAAAACAAAACACAGACATGTGCTTTCACATGTTTTCATGAAACCACTGCGAATTTTTTTTCAAGGCAAGCCAAATGCTTGATGTTAATCATAGCAAACATCCTGACCTTATGCACATGAATGTTTTCTATGTAGTTGCCATGTCGGAAAGCAATGCATTGGAAAAAGCTAAATCCAATTGCTTCACTAGTGCCATTTCCACGGTAGAGTGCTTAAACATGCCTGGGCTGCGTATGACTTAGAAGACAGCTTTGTGGCAATGGCTATTAGTGCTTGGAGAAGGCTGTGGATTCTACCAGTGCTGCTGCAGCAGATGGAAGATGGGAAGGATGAGGAATCTAAGATGATGATTTTACTATGCTCACAAAGTTTCAGAAAAAGGCAAAGTTTCAGCATAAGCACAAAGGCATCTTTCCATTTGTAAGAAAACTCAAGAGGAACTTTTCTGAAATAAGTAATTTAGCCCATGTCATTGCTGACAGTGTTCATCTTTCAGAGAAGCTATGTTTTCTCTGCATGTTTGCAGTAATATATATTAAAAATTACTTGTCCAGAACCTTCTAACCTTTAGTTACAAGATTGTGGTTTCCTCTACAGCTGTTTTCTCCTATTTTCAAGATAACATTTTCTAAACCAATACCACTTCTTGGGGGCAGGGATGAGGTGGAAAAGGAAAAAAAAAAAAACCCAAACCACCCTCCCCCCCAAACAAAAAAACAAATCACAACAAAAACAATCCACCTTCTGATTTCCCCCAGAACGCAATTCTTAGATATCCGAGTGCTCCTTTTCTCCTGCTACTCAACCAATAGAGTTTTTATTGGGAACCTCACCTCATCAGAGAGTCTTCATCATCTAAATAATATTCAGCAATAACAAAGAACACTGTCATAAAGTTTTTGATAGATGTTTTGCAGCAAACACATTACAGTCAGGATTTATGAGAACAATTTGGAAAAACAAAAAATAGGACTATCATTTTGCAGAAAAATTACAAATGCAAATTCAGAGGAAGACAGTATCCTTTTCTTCATGAAGACAAATTTTTAAACTAGTTTATGGAAAGTGGATCCTATAATAAACTTTTAATTTCAATAGTAACACTAGGTAAGGAAGGAAAATGACAATAGGCCAGGTACCATGTCAGCCCTGATATGCTACTACACTTCTTTATGAGCACATTACAATTCAGAGAGCTAATAATAAGAAGAAGTGATGCTGAGATGATGAATTGATGCTATGCAATTAGACCTATTAGAATTCACAAGAGTCGACAGGCAATAATCAAACCACTTTCATGCTGCCCATTGCAATTATCTTTGCACTTAAGAATCAACAAAGCACATAATTACTTGCTCTCGATTAAGGAATTCATGAGAAATTGAATTTTAATTAGTGTGTAGAAAATTTGGGCCATTTATTATTTTACAGGACAACAGATTGTGAAAACTAGTTGAGTAGTTATAAGTGTTCAACAGCAGTTCAGGTCCAAAAAGAACACACCAAAAGAACTTCCAAAAAGAAGCTCCTAATAACATTCCTTGAAATGGGATTGCCAAAGTAAATGCACATTCACTTCTCCTAAGTGCTAAAAAAACCCCACAAACCCAAATGTTGGACCTGGAGACTAAAATAGAAGCAGTTGCCAACATTTTCAATTACCAGCTGATGAGCAAGTCAGGTAGAATTACATTTATTTGTGGTACAAGCTACAGATACTAGAAGGTCTAATTCTACATTCTCACCACATGAGTAGGACAATACAACAATGAAAATGCATCATCAGTTAAAATAAAGTCTGAATATTAACCTGAATGCTGACTTCAGTTTTCTTTTAAAAGCCCTTGAATAAGAAGATTACTTAGTTCCAAACAAAATTATTTCTCATCATTTGCTGATTTTAGTACAAAACAATTCAGTAATAATTTGCACAGCAGCACCAGTTAAATTCTGGAAATGGAGCTCCTTGATAATACAAAATAGAAGTTGATGTGGAAGTCGAACAATTAGGCTGGACTCAAATGCTACAAAATACACTTCTAAAAAAATGCAAACTAAAATCCACACTGCAAGGTGAATCCTGGCAGTACAGAGATGAACACAATGTTATCTGCTCAAGGATATTAATGGTAAATTAGCATGATATTAAACAACATATCAATTGGTTAAAAACATAGTATTTCTTTTTAGAAAATATTACTGGAGGTCTAAAACAGTTAAACAACAGTAAATACTGGAATATTTGGATTATTCATGCAATCAAATAATAAACAATTTGGATTACTGTGCAATTGTTATCGGAAAAAGTGTGCCCTATGCTATGAGCCTTCTGAATTTCCTATTTTACTGCAGACCAGCAATTGGTTATTTAGTGCTTAAAATCTATGAGAATGATGTTCTTTCCTTCCCCAAATCAGGGAACTATTGCAACATTTCTGGTTCTTGGTTCTGTGGGTGGGCCCTGTCTTTCTGATAGCCCCAATTAAAACATTCACAACAACCTGAACAGCTTCTTGTAAATGATTATATTTTTAAAAAGTCACATAGGGATTCACTCTTAAATTCACCTACATCCTCTGCACAGTGAGGGCTCACGGAAAGAGCAGGCAAGGCAGCATGCCCTGCTGCCCTAGGGCCTTTCCTCCCACAAGGGAACATGTACGCACTGCTGTGAAGCCACCATCTTCACCTCATGCAGCATTTTCAGGGAAGGGGCTCCCGTAGATGTGTCTTTCTGCCCCCAGCATCTCCAGTGCTGCCAGAATTAGTCCTCCGGAGCAGGAAGGCTTGTCACAGGTTAAAGTAACACAGCATTCTGCTGTCACTTATGATCAGACAAGGACTGGTGACCAGCTGGCTCAGACACAAGGATACAGAAAGCTGGCACCTAACCCTCCCTGCCTCGCTTCCCACCTTCTGGTCTGATGTCAAGCACAGCATGCTCAAACCAGCACATCTCAGCCAGGGTATCAAACGTGCCACTGAGACCTGCCCTTTCTCCCTGCCCAGCGCTCATTCCTGCAGTTGCAAGAAAAAGAAGTGGGGGAAGTGGCATCGTCTGTTTACCTTGCTGCAGTTGTTAACCATGAATGGTTTTGGTGAAAATAATGGAATTTGACTGGCCTAGGTGTTACAGCAAAGATGCTTTTGGAAAGGATTTGAGAGCAGTGAATCCCCTTGGAGGCCCACAGTGGACGCAGGGTGAATAGTTCAGACATATCACAGAAGTTGCTGTTCAGGAGGCAAGCCTCAGTGTCATTGCTTGAAAAAACATAGCACAATTAATTCAAAATACGCTTACAAGGTAAAGAACACTGTTACTCCAAAATGGGCTCCTAGATTAACATCAAAATCTGTTAAACAATGTCATAAAAAGCACTGTGCTGTTGAGGATTGTTACAAGTGAACCTGAACTAAACGATTCTCTGTGCCACAGAATTTACAAGATCATGGCTCAGTACCTCATTAGAATTAGGGTTCCGTTAATTAAAGCTTGCTTTCAAGTGATAGATGACTACTATGAATATATGGTGTGCATACTAGTGAAACTACACATTAGGAATAGATAACACACACAAATGTATGGAAATAAATTTAGGAGACCGCTCCTACAGATGGCAGAGATTCATTATACTGCAATACAGAAAGTGGGGTGGAAGGGCAGCAGGCAGGTGGTTCCGTAAAATACACAAAAAGCTTATTAGTGCCCAACTTACTCTAAAAGCCTCTGAACTAACAATATCCTTTTCACAGGTTTCCAGTCACATGAAAAGCCACAGAGATGTTTACATAGATTCTTTGCACCCCTGCCCAAATCCTTTCATTTGAGCATTTAGGAACTACATATTTCATTAAAAAGCACAATGACAAACAATGGATAGAAGTATACTTTATACATTTATGAAAAGACAGAATGGAGTTTATTTTATCCTGAGAACTTCTCACCTAAAACCTCCTCAATTTGTATGAAAACATAGTACACCTTTCTATGTTTTAATGCTGAAAAGAACTTCTGAGAGAAGAGCAATATCTCCTTCAGATAACGAACCCAGCACCCCTTAAAAAGCACACAAAAAGTCTTAGCGTTTTTAGAGATTCACCAGAAATGACATGGAAAGTCCACTAACTGCAGGAAAGTCAGGGAGACATCCCTGAAGTCATGTAAAGGGGATGCACCAGCTGTGCTACAGGATGAGAACAAAGCACAATTTAAATACTATTCCTATTTAACCAACCAGTAATTAAATTGCCAAATATAGCTTCCCATTAAAGCCTTTTTCCTATTTTGGTAACCTCTTAAGAGCATGATTGAGAAAAGCATTCAGTGTTATTTGGATAGTCAAGGCCACTCTTTATACAGCTGACCCTCACAAATGCTTTATTTGATTCTTTAATATTATCTGTGGTTTTGGTCAATTCAAATTCCTTCCTGATTTCCATGACTAAAAGATAAGTTCAAAACTTGAAGATCTGGATTACTTATAAATTAAGCAAGTGTAGAGTTTATGTTATGCTGTAACATGGGAAGGGATGCCATCCAGAGGGACCTTGACAGGCTGGAGAGATGGGCCCATGCAAACCTCAAGAAATTTAACAAGGCCAAGTGCAAGGTCCTGCACGTGGGTCAAGGCAATCCCAAGCACAAATACAGGCTGGGCGGATAATGGATAGAGCGCAGCTCTGAGGAGAAGGACTTGGGGGTATTGGTGGATGAGAAGCTCAA
>VZTO01008105.1:0-22000 GCA_013400615.1 Syrrhaptes paradoxus | reverse complement strand
TTTCACTATGAGGGTGGTGAGACACTGGAACAGGTTACCCAGGGAAGCTGTGGATGCCCCATCCCTGGAGGGGTTCAAGGCCAGGCTGGATGAGGCTTTGAGCAACCTGGTCTAGTGGAGGGTGTCCCTGCCCATGGCAGGGGGGTTGCAACTAGGTGATCTTTAAGGTCTCTTCCAACCCAAACCATTCTATGATTCTATGATTCTAAACCAGAAAAATTATGGAAGCCAAAAGACACTTTTATTTCCTCCCCTATATCAGAAAGAGTAAGGAACAAACCATTAACCATATTGATAGTCACTAATAGTTCTGAACCAAGAGAAACCTACGTACAAAGACATCAGATCCATGAGCCCCTTCTGAAAATATTGTAAGCTGGATAGATGGGTAAAGTTTCCAGAATTAGCTTCAACTGAAGAGACTCAAAACTGGATCGCACTCCCAGTTTTGACTAGCAAATGCAAAAGGCAGAAAACAGCACAGACCTACATTCAGCACAGGCTCAATTTTAAGCGCAAGAATTATTTTATTTCTGTGCAGTGTTTCTGCAACTTCGATGGGAATTAAACTAACAGGCAAAAATACAACTGCAGCAAATCCTTTGTATTTACTTGTTTTTGACCACTGAAAGTGTCAGCACTGGCCTACAGAATAACTAACACAGCCATCACAATAATTAGCATGGCAAAAAGATAGCAAACAAACTGATGAGACAATGTCAGATGAATTTTCTGCCTGTAACTGAGGGAGCCATTCCCAGATGGGACTTCAAAGTTTCTGTACCTTCACCCGGTACATCTTGATGAGAAGCTGTTCTTTCCTTGCCTTCCCCCAAAGGAAAGCGTCCTTGCGCTAGGGAGCTAATTCTCTGCCAGAGCTCAGGGCTGTGCAGAAAGACAGGCTCAGCAATTAGGCACAGCTATTCGAGCTTTTTCAAAGGGATGATGCTTTCAAGAAAATAAAGAGGCAATTGGGCCTTGTTGACCAGAAACCAGGACAGTAAAACCCTGGAGAGTTTGCACTGATTGGCTTTTTATTTTCACATTTTATTGCAAAGAAACTAGACGAATGAAATGCAGCCAGACATGTTTTGACTGCACAGTCATTTAAACCCAACGTTTCTACCTTGTATTCATATCTCTTCTGTATAATGGCACCTCTCCTGTTTCCACTCTGCCCCTATGCTTCTTAACTGACATGTTTATGTATGATAATGGTTTTCTGAAATACAGAATTAAATCAAACCATATTTTAATAAAAATAAATGGAGCTGAATATGAATCAATACCAAGTAGCATTTTTTTACAACTTTCCCAGAAATAAAACAATTAGCACATTAGCAGTGAATGTAATAGTAAAGTCAGCCAATTAGGATATTTAAGTGATTACCACATTGAATCAAAAGATTAGCTGAAATAAATATGGATAAGCTCTGCTGAGATAGAGAACAGAGCATCTGCACTGTCCTCTTCTGTGTCAAACGAAGAGTGTTTATGCAACACAGTAGATTTATTGCCATACACACAATCTAATCTGATCCATTGTTCTCGCTGTACTAGCTTTTGAAGAAGACACCTTAAAAGCAAATGAGATTACAGCTCTGCCCATGTTAATTGCTGCTGCAATAGTATTTGCAGCATCCTTTGACACCAAAATTTACCACAGAGTTACAATCAGTTTTTTAGGAAACCTACCAACTCAAAAAAAATTTAAAAGGTTTAAATATTAATAGCACTTCAATGCTTCTATCCCAGATGGCAACACAGCTGACTGCCATTCCCTCCTATAATACAGCACTATTTATCCTCTGAATGTCCCCAGTATAAAACCGTTTTAATCTTTTGTTGCTGTTGTAAAACTTGATCTACTGTGGGACAACATAATTAAGTGTCAACTCTTGGATATACAGTACAAAAAGTAGATAGAATAATCTAGCCTGTACGTCACCAATAATTCAGTTTACAGCTCAGTGATAATGGGATTCCAGATTATTAGCTGAAAGGCGCAGTATTTTACCCCTCGCAGCACTGGACTAAGGTATACTTCTGTTGCACTCTGCATTTTTGGTGCGTTTCCTTGCTGATACCTTTTCTCTTCCATTAGCCTGGTAAAAGCTTTACGACATATGCTGTATGACTGCACTGTGTAGCCAACTGGAAAGAAACAGCACTTTGATTACAAGTGTTTGATGACCTGCTAGTTCTTGCAAAAGTTATGGAGTAGTTACAAAATCTAATACAGGATATGTAAAGAGACAAGCAGGGGAACAGGATTTTGTATCAGTATCTTAAAGAAGTTGAATGAAGGAAAGCAAGCACTTAAGCAATTGTTCTTGTCTGGGGTTTGAACACCTGTATTAATCTGGACATCTCCCTACACCACTCTACAAACATGCACGCAGAGGACTGAGTGCCATCAACAAGCCGTTATTTGCTGTCTATCCTCGCTATCCCTACAACAAGGACTGTGAAATAATGACATACTGTTTTAGGAAATATTTGAGAGTATCTACTACGTGTATATTACTAAACAGTTATAAACATATGCAACTATAACAAAGCTACATGAAAGTGAAAGAACAAGGAGAGTGGGAGATCAAGGAGGGGCAGGAAAACCGAAACTGAACATTAACACACAACAACACATTTGTTGACTTGAAGTAAGCTATTATATACTTTAAGCAAATAGTTCAGAAACTAGGCAGCATGCTGAAAAAGTGAGGGGCCATTAGAATAGTCATCACCTATCTAGAATAGTTATTACCTCTGTGAGCAAGTCAGAAGTGACCACAAGAGGAAAGAAAAAACTCACTCTGCCACAGCCACAGTTCTGTGGGCCCTGATCCTTCAAAGCCGATTACATGCAGGCGAAGTTTGCCCCATGGGGTCCTGTGCCAGCGCACGCAGTAATATCAGCAGAGCAAACACCACAGCATTTGATGCACCAAAAGGCATCAAATATAAACCGAGATTCACCTGCTCTCTCTCTCTATTACAGACAGACAAGTGACAAACACAGCAGCTGCTGCACTGGCTGGCTCCTCCAAAGGACTCATCCAGCAAACCACCCTGCTTCCATCGTTACAGCTCTGCTGCAATCATCTGGTGACCCGTGAGAGCAGCCGCACATGCACAGCGGCTTTCTCTTCTCTTTTAACTGCAAAAATGAATCTCTGCTCCTGAGGGCTGAATAGTGCCATGTGAAGTAATGCAGCGAGACTGCATCTGCGAGGCACCACCATGTAATAAGTTACACAAAGGACAGAAGGGTTTGCTTCATTGGCATATAACCTCTATCTACAACAGTTAACCTAATGTGTTTACTTTATTGCCCACAATATGCATCTGTCAAAAGACGCTGCAGTGTGTTATTTAAACACAAGCCATTATGAATATTTTTATGCAACTGCTATTCCTCCCAGCACATATTATTTCCATTCTAACTCTGTAGTTTTCTGAACGAAGGCTCCTTGGCGTAGATCCACATGGGAACATCAACTGATAAGACTTTAAATCAACCTTCTTGTTAGTGGAAGCACACAACACTATTATCCAGTGACTTGATATTCCTGCTAAAGAGCAGGAGGTCAATTCTCTTTGCTGAGTTAATACCTCCACTGAATAATTCCCCAGCCAGAACATCAAGAGAGAATTGCCTCACTGTGCGGCACAGCTTGGGCCATCGGGACCCAGCAGTGACCCCAGGCACAACCAACCCGCTGGCAGTCACTGCCGTATTCAGATTTGGGCCTGATGCTCCACTGCGTTTCACTAGCTCTTTACTCACACTAGCCCATAGCAAACACCACAGCATTTGATGCACCAAAAGGCATCAAATATAAACTAAGATCCACCTCTGTTGCGTAGAAAATAACGCTAACTATGCTAGTGTAAAAGCAGGGCAGCCTACCAAGGAATCAGGAACAACACTGTTTTTCTTCGATGCTTTGAAGTCAGCAGAGTTATGCATTTTAAAGCACAGTCTCTCTGTGTAGATCTAGTATTCAAAAAATAAATACAATTAGTTTCAACAGCCCCTGTATACCAAAACAACCAAAGGGAAAAATCCTTCACTTTTTTCTTTTGCTTATGTGTAAAAAAAAAAATAAAATTAGACACTGTAAGCAACATGGAAACCAGTCAGTTTCACAGATTGCATCCACATATTGAAACAGATGCCCAACTGAATACACACGTGTATCCAGCAGCCCACGTAACTATGTCTCTTCACTTAAATTTTACTAGCATCAATCAGATGCAAGTACAACTATATCACTGGCATTGTCCAATACTGAATTGGATTTATAACTTAATATGAAATTTAATTTTGACTTTGGCTTTATAGAATTTTAAAAATAAAATAAACTACATCCCACATCTTTCATGACTGTATATTAATAAAAACAATCTTCTAGAGACAAGCATTTTTGTACCAGCTTTTGAGCAGGTCAACAGTAGCAAAATAAGAGTAAAACATTCAAACCCACCTAGTGATTTAATCCTCACCCTTGAACCATTGTGGTTTTGAATAGATAATAAGCCTTACATCAAAAACAGTGTTTCACTAAACATAAATCAGAGAAGCTTGATGTGATTAACAAGACTGGGCCAGTTGCCTTGATAGAAGGCAAACTGCCATTATTAACCAGTGATGAACAATAGTTTTCCTCTTCTCGGGCACTAGCTAGGTATTATAGCATTCCCACTACTTACCAAGAATCAGATGCTCAATTTGCATCTGAATGAACTGAGATCAATGTGATATCCACCATCTGATTTACTAGGCTACCTATACTAAGGATGTTTATGAAAACTTTAAAACTCTTGTGCCTTTATGCTTACTTCAAAACAATACTGTAGGATGTTATTATTACAAATAATTGCATGGCAATTTCATCAGAAGAAACAGAACCATACAGTTCGAAGAATGAGGTTTAAAGACAAAACATTTTGAGCACATGGAAAAGAATGCCATCCTAGAGATGATGACATGGTTACAGGGTTGCAAGATGCTTAATTATAGGCTTCAGACATCAGGGACCAACAACATAACACGTGAAAGGTTGCCAGTATGGTTACCACATAAAGCGTTTGAAGATACCATCACATAAAATGATGATAAACCCAAAATCAAGAGAGAAGAAGAGTTTCTTTTCCTTATTTTTAGGGAAGATTTGCAATCATGAACTTCAGTGTTTGCAAAAGGACCAAGGCATTTTACTGAATCACAGAATGAATGACCATTGACAGAAAGTGTTGTGCTTTATTATCATGTCCACATCCCAGGTGGGACCTGTTGAATCACCAGTGTCTCAGCTCATTTCTGTACCAATTACTCCTTGACTTTCTGGCAGCATTTTTGCCAGATGTCATTAGCTTTGAGGGCTCTCTGCTCAAGTTCACGTGTTCACATGTTGTGAACACATGCCACTTGGAAACTGAGCTGGATTTGTCCCTCTCCAACTTCAGATAGGCATTTGCAAAAATATCTGGTATTGGCAAAGAGTTAAACATCTGCTGACTTTCAGTAGAAACAGTTATGCTATCAAAGTTCCAAATACATAATTTTTACCCACCATCATTTGACAATCCCTTTGAAAGAACTTGACTAGTATTTTGGGAAAAGAAATAATATTTCCTACTACAAAAATAAGCCAAACAAGATAGCCCTTCAGTGGAAGATTTTAGAGTGATAGTTATTGACTGATTTTACATTATATTAAAGTGAACCACTGTGCACCAGCAGCACGGATTTCAGCAGAACTGTTTAGAAACATCCATAGATTCCAGAAGTTTTTAAGCTGTTACCAGAGAGTACACCCGCCTGCTGTCAGGAGCAGACTTTTTAATTTTCATTTCAAAACTCAAAGCACTGCAGTAAAAGGCAAATTTAGAGGACCAGCTGCCTTGGTGCAAATGCAGAGCTTGTTGTTCTCTCCACGCTGGAGGAAGTTTTGTGGACATTTCCAGAACAGATGGATTGAAGCTAAGACAATTTATTTTGTGAGTAAGTGGAACAAGTAATGACTATAGTCCCTGACAGCTCTGCCATGAGGATCTCTGGATGGTTCACAATTACAGATTATTCATGTCTTGCATTATGCTTCTGCTCGGAACAGAGCCCTGCTCATTGCCAAAATTATTGGGAAGAGTTCGATAACAGATGTCAAGATCCCCAAAACCCAGTCACTGGAGCTAGAGGAACGATCATGATCTTTGATTATAATGCTGTTTTACTCCAGAAGACCCCAACAGGCATAGAAAAGGGTTGTTCCATACTTCAAAATGGCAAAAGCTTTTTTGAAAAAGTTGTCCAGTTAGTCCCTGTCCTGAAGCACAGGGTAAACTGAAACCCCAAGAAGAATTTACAAATACAACCATAACAACGCACTCATACAGAGAAAAAATGTCAAGAATCACTAAAGTCAAAGAGACCCACTCCAATTCAGACATCATGTAAAAGGACAGTACCTTTGCAAATTCAGTGCCCGATGGCATTCTGGCAGTGGTGCAGATTTAGTGGAAATTCCACGAAGTCCCAACACAATTAAAAACCAAATAACCACTGCATGTATGAGCTCAGCATCTAAGTCCTGACCCCATCCTAGGCTTCTCTTACAAATTCCATGCCACATAACAGCAGGCTGGCAAATATCATGTTATGCACATGGGTCAAGGCGATCCCAAGCACAAATACAAGCTGGGTGGAGAGGGGATAGAGAGCAGCCCTAAGGAAAAGGACTTTGCAGCGTTGGTGGACGAGAAGCTCAACATGAGCCGGCAGCGTGCGCTTGCAGCCCAGAAACCAACCGTGTCCTGGGCTGCATCAAGAGAAGCATTAGCAGCAGGTCAAGGGAGGTGATTCTCCCCCTCTGCTCTGCTCTTGTGAGACCACACCTGGAGGGCTGTGTTCAGATGTGGGGCCCCCAACATAAAAAAGACATGGAACTGTTGGAGAGAGTCCAGAGGAGAGCCACAAAATTAATCAGAGGGCTAGAGCACCTCCCCTATGAAGACAGGCTGAAAGAGTTGGGGTTGTTCAGCCTGGAGAAAAGGCGGCTCCAAGGAGACCTAATAGCAGCCTTCCAGTACCTGAAGGGGGCCTACAGGAGAGATGGGGAGGCACTCTTCATCTTGTAGTGACAAGACAAGGGGTAATGGGTGTAAGCTGAAAGTGAGCAGATTTAGATGAGATTTTTGGAAGAAGAAAAAATACTTTTCACTGTGAGGGTGGTGAGACACTGGCACAGGTTGCCCAGGGAGGTTGTGAATGCTCCATCCCTGGAGGTGTTCAAGGCCAGGCTGGATGAGGCTTTGAGCAACCTGGTCTAGTGGAAGGTGTCCCTGCCCATGGCAGGGGGGTTGGAACTCTATGATCTTTAAGGGCCCTTCCAACCCAAACCATTCTATGATTCTATGAATAATCTAGATGCAAAATTAGGTTTTAACAGTCAAAGAAAAAGTGTCTAACTAAATTTTTATTAAATGTAAATTGGTATGCTATCATATTCTGCAATTATTTGTTTTTAAATTTTTATTTTTAAATGGAATACAGAAGCATTGCATGGGACTGTTGCCTGCAACTGTCTCTTACTTGCAGATTTCATGCATTCGTATATATTATCAGCCAACAGTATAATTTGAAGTCATAAAGTCAATACAATGGATTAGTAAAATCTTCTCAATAGAAAAATAGTATGAATGACAATTGCAATGCTGATGTCAATCTATGGCTAATGTTTTTCAATAGCTAATGACATGTTTATTCTCCTCTCTTTTTCTCACCAGCTACTATCCTCATAGCAGTGTTTGTTTTGGTTTTTTGTTGTTTGTAGTTTTTTGTGGTGTGGTTTTGGGGGGTTTTTTTTGAGAGCCATTTATATTTTGAATTAAGAAGGATTTTATTTCAAGCACAAGGAGACAAAAAAAGCAGATCTTGCTATAAACTGGACGAAAAAAAAAGTGGTTTTTGTTTAAATCATCACAAGTTAAGCATGCCTGGACTGGAATGTTA
Organism: Syrrhaptes paradoxus; assembly: GCA_013400615.1. Lineage (NCBI taxonomy): Eukaryota > Metazoa > Chordata > Aves > Pterocliformes > Pteroclidae > Syrrhaptes > Syrrhaptes paradoxus. The sequence goes on along the minus strand of VZTO01008105.1, from coordinate 13,986 downwards.
AACTCTTCTCAATACTGATTTGTTAGTCTGTATGAAGTCTTTACTTTTTACTAAGCTTTGTTTCTCCAACAAGAAGAATAGTATATTTACCATTGTCAATTTGCTTAATGCAAAGTAGTAAGGTGATCTACAGAAAATATATAATGCAAAAAAAATATTGCAGAGAGTCTGATGACCACTGTAACCTAAACTATAGTCCCTTAAAGACATAAATCCTGCTGTTCTATGTTCTTCATTCAAGGAAAGATTGACATGCTTTGTCTCCACTACCAAATACTTCAGTTAGATTTTATATTAACTTTGGTTACACCAAACCACCCAATTCTATCATGTATGCATTCTCTCTTACATTACATGGCCAAATGCAAAGCAGAGAATTGAAATACTAAGTTCAGTTTGCCACATATCTTACAACAGAAACTTAATTTGCATCTATAGTAAATTCAGCCGTGCTAATCTGATAACACACAAACCAAAAGTTATGTCTTACAAATTGAAAGTATAACCAAAATTTCAAAGCTTGCTCAAAATAAGTGGTTTTTTTGTGTGCGAACTAAACATGAGTTTATCTTGCATATGCCCAAGTGCAATATTATACGAGAGGTTTTGAAAGTGTGTATATTGCACAGATTGTCAGACCTTCGTCTACAACACAAACCGAATTTGGAGTTAAGACAAGGATGCAAAAAAAAAACCAAACCTGATTAAGAATTGTTGCAGAATACAAACCACATGAAATTTATCAATGTATAATTTCAAAAAGGAACTTCTCCCTCTGGCAGACCCTACAATAAACATGTAATGAGGAATTCTCAATTTCTGTAATGATGGAAGATGATGGTCCTACTGCAGAATCAGTATCAGGGGTGGGTCACATGCCAGCAGACATCAGTAGATAAGAGGAGTCATTTAAAAAAATAAAACAAAAAAACAATCAAAATCACCAATGAAATAAACTGGAAGCCCTTTTCCCCCTACAGATCAGGTTCTGAGGGGTTCCAACAACTACTTTCCATGCAACACCTCATGAAAGCAGTGATAGAGGGAACGAGAATATGAGGCTCAAAAGGCCTGGAGAAATTCTGACTGGTTTAAACAGAGAGCGGAAATGAGGGAGCAGCAAGTTACACTCCAAGAACCTACCCCACTCCACCACGGTATTTCTTTAATTTGTTCTACCTGTCTGCTCAGATTATCTGATGTGAATCTCAAACTGCAATTACACTGCTGGCCAAGCCATTGGACAAATTACTTTTGACGAATTAGGAAATGTGTGCTGTAGTTGGGTGTTCCTCAGTGATTGACACAGGGCTTTGCCTGATCACCATGCTGAGCTGGAAGAGATTTTAGGCCTGGTGTGTTTTCTGTGCCAAGAAGAGAAGATTTCCGCAGCTCCCTGAAGCTGGAAGCAACATTCCTACCTCGCACAGTTAACCAAGCTGCAAACAACACTTCCTAGAAAATAGACCTAGCCTTGCCTACAAATGTCAGGGATCTTTGCCAAAGGCTTCAGTGGGGAAAAAAAGGGCTAATTTTGAGCGTAAAGTTTGATACAATTTAATACTACATAGCCACAGAGATCACAGAAAGTCAAGGTGTTCCCCAGTCTGGAGGTACTCGGAAGCCAGAAGCAGAAGGAAAAGCAAGACCCCAAATGTTGCAGGTTATTCACGTCCTGCCACTGCTTTTCCTACTAAGAAACAAAGCACATCCATGAAATCCGCATCATTATGTATTTTCCTACCCATTTACTACACAGATTTCAGAGAAATAGTTTTCCCCAGATAGCGTCTGAACTCATACATGCCAGAGCAGAGTCTGGCCAAGTTTTTCCCACAGAGGAACACTAACAATATTGGAGTGTTATATAAAGTGTGCAGATCTATACCACCCAGCAACATGCACACAGCAGATATACTTTTTCTTTCCAATTAGTCTGGAATTGGAGGGGCAAAAAGCAGCCCAACACAGTTTCGAGTGCACAGAGCTTGCAAGTGGACTCTTGAGGTTTTTGGGGTGATTTGTAGCTGGTCTCCTGAAGGAACAGAAGCTAATGAGAAAAACAAAGTCCCTCTAATCTGTTTTTGCTTGCAAATTCTTTCCTATAATCCCCACCTTTGTTCCCTCCTGGTAGGCTGTTCACCAAATTTACATTTGAGAGTCTTCCCAAACATTCCTTTCCTGCTGCTACCAACACAACATTCAATCACCCTACCTGAGCCTACCACTTATAAACAAACAAAAGAATTGCCAGCTTTTTTGTGTGTCTTTGGAAAAACCTAAACGATTAAATACTGAGAAGATTCAAATATTTAACAGCACACAGAAACCTGGAAATTTACTCTTCCAACAGGGAGCATCACCCATTTAAAGTGAACAGGATGGTGAAGAACTACAAGTGGATTTTAGTATCTTAAATTACATTTATAGAGTAAAGAAGAAGCAGTAAGAGGTGAAAAAAAAAGTTAACTACTATAGAAGAATTAAAGAGTAAAGGGAATAATCACATCTGCCCTGAGCAGAGAACACACAGTGAGATTGTCAACTATTTATATTCTCCCATTAGTTCTGAAATTCCAGATTTCCTATAAAATTAACCCATCTAGTCAGATCCCAACTAAAAAGGGGCAAAGAATACAATCTCCACTGTGCTGGGCTGGTTGCAGACCAGGTCACTGAACAAATCTATCCCCCAAGCCCCTCAGGGGCTGTCTGAAAACACACAGAGTAGAAAAGATTTCTTCCAAATAGCCACACTCAGCAAACAGCTTGTGTCCTTTTGTCTCCCCTGTGCTTCAGCATCAGTCTTTATAAACAAGAGAGGAAAAATCATATTTCCCTGCATAGCAATAGTATTGCAGAGCTGCATTTGGAATTCTTCTTGAGATACTTTTAGGATTGAGGGGGCTAGAAGAGGTCACTGGGATAAACCACTCAATCACAAAGCTGAGAAAAAGCAGTGGATGAATTTCAAAACCTGACCACTGCCAAAAAAGAAATTTTCTTCTCCATGACTGCATTAATTTTTTAAATTTACTATTTAGGACTTTTACCCTCCTTTTAGGAGTCAGGTACCAGCTAGAGCCAGAGGAAAAAGTTTTCCAGACACAGACACGTGGCCCAGCAAACTTAACGGACATGGCGTAAGTTACTTCACTTCTTGTGACCAAAAAATCAACAATGCTGACAGGGTCTTTTTTAGCATCTAAGTGTCTCTGTACAAGAGCCATTAACAACAAAAAAGTTACTGATTAAAATAAGCTTTTTATAAAAGATAATTATCTCCTGGAGATGACTTATTAACAGGAACGGTTACTTTTAACAAGGTAGAAAACCAGACTTTCATGGAAAGCTCTTGTTGTTTTATATTGTTTTGAGAGAAATGTTTAACACAACACTAGCAGTTTGCTTCTTTGTTGGGGAGCAGGGTGAGGGGACATGGGAATAAACATTACGTCTATTTGCCAGGATGAATATTTAGATTCAGTAAGAGCACTAAGGGCTGCTGGGGTTGTGTCACAGCCCTATGCTAAACCTATTAAATCTTTATAACAACCAGCATTAGCAGAAGCATTTGATTAACTGCCTAATGAATACACTGGTACTCTCCGGTACTCTGGTTTTAATCATCAAAAGGTAATTCTTACCCCAATTCCCAAACTTGAGGATACCTCTATGTTTGAATATTAGTGCTGGTGATCACAGCAATATTAAACAAAGTCAGACATTTAAATGAGCTTACAGGAAAAAACAGAATAATAATGAGATTTATGTCAGTGTTTCTCACAACGGTTTTAATTAAAAGTATGCAACAGTGATACATACCATCATGGTTCTGCATGACTGAAACGAAGGCCTACTGCACTGACTGTATTTATACTTAATTATTGAGCCATGACCCTTGACTTTCCAAAGAGGCAGGCTGCCAAAAAGTTGCTTAAAAACATAGCTTAAAATCCAGCGAGTTTACAGAAATCTCCTGAAAGGGAATGAACTCCGAGTTGTGCAGAATTAGATCAATTTGATGATGTTCTTTTCGCCCATATTCAGTAATTGTGTCCCTTTCTTCTACTGGAAGATCATTTTCTGAGTTGACAGCTGTAGCAATGTACTGCCTTGCATGTAGTAAGGAGAAAACACAAAAAATTTTCATCTCAAATCACCCCATCCCACCTACCCTGTTTCTCAACAGCATTTTACCCCCTTCTTGCTCCCTAGACTCAAGGGAGTTTCCTGGCAGGCTCTCAGTTTACTTGTTACTGAGCGGGTTACTCTGGGGTGTAAATACCACATGTACAGAATCCATTGTTGTCACTACAAAGGTGTGATTCACTAATTAATATCCAAGTTCCCTGCACAGCCAAAGTCCAAAGATTTAACACACAAAGCATACACTTTGTCATTGTCATCCTGACAATTCATACCTGGACTAAAGGTTTTAAATGAGACAGAATTAACCTGAGTTGTGTCCTAGTTTTATAATTTAGCTGTTACAATATGAATGAAATTAGCACTCACCACTAAAAATGTCTTTGACTAAGGAAACGCACACAGGTTACATACCCTGTCAAAGCCTATCGCACATTTAAGCACCTTTGAGTTCACAAAGCCTAAAAAGAAACTTGGCCACTTTTTACAAAGCCTCCTACAGTTCTGAAACGTTCCACCCTGAAATGTTTCAGATTGGTGTTATTGACAGAAATACAGTATTTCTGGTAGCAGCAGATATATTTAATAATATTTTAAGATTACAAACTCCAAGAACATATACTTACTAAAAAAAAAAGCTACAAAGCATTGCAAACCAATGGAAACATACTGATTCTTTTGCTATTAAAAACAAGACAAGCCTTAGTGGCATCTGAGTTAAATGCTTCTATGACATACTCATATTTCATCCTCCCACTGAACATGAGGATTAGATGTTTGCATTTCATTAGAAACTACCAACTGAAAGCAGTGGGAGCATTGGAAAAACCCCATATTTCTAATGCCATGAGATTGTATTTATTTATTTTTTAGCCTCTCATTTTTCTTGAAAAGAAACATCCAAGCACAAATATTTGGAAAACTGTCATTAAAAGAGTCTAGCATACAAAAAGCTAGTAGACATACCAGTAAACACATTTAAAAACATACCTCAGTGACTAGTTATAAATATGCTTAGGACACTGATAAAAACTAATAAATTATTTAGTCCAGAACCATGCAAGTCTATATCATCCAAAAACATATCACAACAATATCAGAACATAAAAGAAAGGATATATATGCAAATATGTGTATGTCTGGGTACTTGTCTCCATGTATGCCTTCATTCTTCATCACACACAAACATGTTTGCTATGAAGATACACAAAACTCTTCTTCCCGAAAGCCTTGTTGCATATGACCGAGTAAACATAATGCAACAAGTTCACACTAAATGTTTCCCATTGAAGTTCTGCAGAAACAGCAACAAAACATCAGGCTTCCAAAATTTCTACACAGTAACTTCAGCTGTCCAGGGCACTGGAAGGATTTAACTGTTGCAGGTAAAGGTTGTGCTGGGCTTTGCAGGGAGGTGACAGTGTTAAACCTGGCTGGAGGCAGCTCTATCTCAGCTAAGTTCCCCCTTTGATGCAAACCTGCGTTCGGGGCAATAAATTTGTAGGATAAATACTCTAAAAGCTTTGTGAGAGAGTGCTCAGCATGGCTGGTGGCTACTAGTCAAACTGGAACCACATCCAGAGATGCCACATCTAAAAAACCCAAAACTCTTAAGAAAAAAACAGCTGGGATATTTTTCAACTCCTTCCCTGTGATTCTCACATAGACACAGACAGCTGCTGCATTCTGCACAGGACTTTGGGCATGGGCTGAACATGCTGCTAGGCTGGGGCCCAGAGGTACAGGCTAAGGGACAGAAATGCCAGATTTGTGCCTCTGCAATGGGCTCGGCTGTAGAGAGACCCTGAGGTACTGAGAACAGCTATGTCGGGGCTGCCTCCCAGTAACACACAAGCAAGTATGCCACTATATGCATCACCTACCCAGCAAACAAAGGATTTGCTTACCAAAATTACCTCACATCAGTTATTTCAACGTTTGTAAAATCTTGATATTCTGAGCTCCTTCAAACTATGGCTAAAGCTGCAAGAATCCCCAGGGTTTTACAGCTAAGATTTCAGGGATCTTTCTCAAATGAATGTGCAAATTATCCAGACTCGAATGAGCACCACACTGGCTGCTTACGACTTTGAGTCACTCCAATACTGTATTTGGTCTGGCATAGGAAGAAAGCATGACTACAGCTGCTTTATTCTCATTTAACTCAAAGATTCAACTGAATGGCAGCCTGCTTGGTCTCGCAACACAGAAAGGGGTAGAAATATTTTTCTTTCCCTCTCCCAAATCAGAGAAAATTCTTGGTGAAATAAGGTCAGTGAAGCTTTTGCCAACAACCCCTAAAGTTAGAGGGAGTGTTCACTTTGCAATACAGAAGAACAGTTTTTATATTGTAGGTGGTAGGCTCAGAGCACCTAATGCAAAGCGAGTCCAGCTGTCAGGTTTGCAAGAGGATGGGTTAAGTCTGCTCCAGCATCTGTTGGCAGAAGCAACTCTCACCCAGTCAGCTTTAAAACGGAAACACCCACTTAAATGATGCTACTGGCAGTGTTAGAATATTTTTTTTTTATATTTCAAAACAGATTCATTTATCCTATTACTGCTGATCTAGCTTTTTCTTTCAATGTATGTCAGCAAAAATAAATCTTTTCCTGTAAACATGGTACATGGGCAATATTAGAACAATGACAACAGCATTATTGATAATCAATAGAAATCTTAAATTATTTTTTTCATTATACATTATCTTATTCAAAAAACCCACAGGTATCTTAACAGCAGACATAGCTATCCCTGTTAACCTTATAAACCAGACAGCACTAATGTACATAATCTTTCCTATCTGCTTTTTCTGTCTATGAAATATAGCAGATGTCTCCCAGAAAGTTTAAATCTTCTTAGACAAAAATACAGAAGCCAATCAAGTCTAGTCCTTTCCTTTCTACCCTAGTCCCCTGATAATAATAGATGCAGATGAAGCCCTTAATATAAAATGCCACATGCTCATCCAAATTACTTGTGGTTACCTGACCACAATCAAGTTCACGTATACTATTCTTTTCTGACATGAAGCCATCTATGTCTCCTTCCCCTGGGCACATTTTATTTGGACAATTTATTCTAATATTTGTGTGTGGAAGGGGGATGGAAAGGAGAAGACTGCAGAACTCTTTGCAGACTTCCAGTACAAGCTTTGAAGATACTATTTTTGATCTTCTGCTATTGTTATATTTTGTTACACTTGTCACTTCTTATTCAATAAGGTCAGATTGTGTTCAACTAGGAAGCAAAGCAGTGTGCTGCTAAATAATACAGCTGCTGTCTAAAAAAACCATAGGATTTAGCCAAATTTGGCTCAGACTGGAAATAAAGACTACAGTTTTCCTGTGATGCATGGACATCCTCTCTATCACAGGACAACTTCTGTATGCAAAAATTATTGTCCTAAATCATCCCACTACTGAGGGTTATGTCTTTCCTTGCACATACAGTTTCTGAATTGTTTTGTAAAGTTTATAAATGCTTTCCGATGTTATTAGAACATGTAGAAAAAATGCATACCAAACCATTCAAAAGGCTAAACCTAAATATTTGAGTTCTAAATTGCCTGCACACAATCAAAACCCATGTAATACTTCAGAGACAAACTGAAGAATGTAAAATATTGTAACTGCTGCACATTTTACCATACGTCAGCTGAAACTGCTCTCTGATTTGCCCCAAGTGTCTTGTAAATTACTATGTAACATCCATTTGACCATTGATATACTGTAATTTCATCAAACAAGCATAGAAATCAAACAGCCTCCAGTCTTTTTCAGTATTAAGCAAAAAATATTTGTTTCCAGGCACATACAGTATTAACTTATTAGTACTAGCAGCACAACATAAAAGTGATAGTTGATTCTAGGAAAAGTTTACATCTCTAAAACCCCTTTATTTTCTTTAAAACTATAAAGAAAGCCATTGTGCTCTGTGGCAACGTTGATAAGGAAGATGCTTTGCCTGTGGAGCTAAGCCCTCTGTGGGCAGCAATTAGCAGCGAAATGACAGACCCAAAATGCTGAGGAACCCATGACACAGGCTTTTCTTTTTCTTTTCAACCTGTCTCAGGGATGAATTATAACTTCTCTGCCCACCTTCACATCACTTTTTGGGCAGGGTGGGAGGAAAAGGGGGAGTGTCTTGTGTGAATGATCTATTGTTAAACATCAGGCAATGCCGACCCACCAAGTGGGTCTGACTGAAGTGCCAGCCACACATACAAAGATTTCAGACACACCCTTTTCCTGATGATGAACCACGTATGGGTAGGGCAATCACTGTCAACACAGAAAAACAGAGAGCTAACAAGTACTCATGCAGCAAGCAGAAAGTATCCTTCCCACTACCAGTTCAGGGAATTCAAATTCTCAGCATCAAGCAAGCCATCAAAAAAACATCAAATAAACCAAAAACAAAGCCTTAGCAACCACTTCCTACAAACACCCTACAGAACATCACACAGAAATCCAAGCGCTTATATGGACTCCAGCAATAACAGATCATAACTAATTTAGTGTAAAGCATCCTATATACTGGGAGCAAGAGGATAGAATCTTGGTCTTTCTGTTCATATCCTCTGGCTGCATTTCCTGGATGGAAATGAGTGCTCCACATGCTGATCTGAACCCATCTGTGGCACGGCCCGATAAGCCATGTCCAGCGTTCACAGCCGGTGAGCTCACTTGGGCAGAGCGTGCAACGCTCGCCCTCCCTCCTCCGCTGCTCTCTCCCGTGATCCTCCGCATCTTTATTCACAGCACGCCCTGCAACTGAAAGACCTTTCACTGCCTGCCCCAGCTGGCCTCTCTCTTTTGAATCCCCAACAAAACACATCTCCTCCCACCCCTCCAAGAAGACTGCCATGGTTAATCCTCCACTTGCAGAACTGCATTCTCTCTTCAGTGAAACAGCAAAATTTCTTCCACTCCGAATCATGATGCAATTGTTTCATTTCCTGTTCACTCAAAGCTGATTTTCACAGGTCCCCAGCACATGATCTATTTTAAAGAACATACCACATTTAATTGCAGCTGATTAATTTCCTAGACAAATACTTTTTGTCTTTTAAACTACCTTTCAGGGCTAGACCTAAAGTATTTAAGTCAACAGGTCAGTAGCTAAGATGGAAGGGCTAGACTCAATTCTATACATTATCTGATTTTGCAACTTGCGATGAAAAAACTTGCCCTGGTTGATACAGACCAGGGACTTGAAGTTTTATTTCCCAACTCAGTAATGTAAATGTACATCTGTAGGGTTTGTACATCATCTTCAGACAAAGGGACTTTTTGTAGTTCACCAGAGGATGAAAGCTAATTGTGAAAGTTGGAGAGGAGCTGTAAGAAATTCTCCTCTGGCATGGGTTTTGTGGAGCACCCCAGACTCCAGGTGTATTGCTTTACAGACAGAAGGTTACATTACCATCCTGTGTGACCTCCCGCATGATGCGGGTCACAGCATTTCTCCCTGCCAAGCCTCTCTGTCTAGCCCAACTATTTGCGATATCAATAGAGCGTTAAAGACACAATTTAAACACTTACATTGACAGACAGTTTCACCGCTTCCACTAGCAAGTTGTTCCAAAGACTAATTACTCTCATTTAAAGATATGTCTTGCATTTCCTGTTTGATCTTTGCTGACTTCAACTTGCAGCCCCTGGATCTTGTGTTTTTACCTGCTAGCTTAAAGAGTCCTTCCCTCCAGACATCTTATCCCTCAGTGGGTACTTACAGACCATGATTAAATAGCCACTTAACCTTCTCTTCAGTAAGGAGAGTCCTATGAGAGCAGATGATGCTGAGCACCTCTAAAAATTAGCACTGCAGCTATTTATATCTGTAAATTACCAGCCAATTGTTTCATAAGGACAGTTATGGAGAGCTGCTGGCACCTGTCTCCCCATCAACAGAAATTACACGTGCTCAGCAGGGTCTGGCATTTGTTTTTCATACCCCAGTTCCTAAAGGCAAAGTACAGAGTCTCCTGTGTTAACCAGCCCTGACCTAACACAGCAAAAAGCAACCTCTGCATAAGGATGCATGACAAATAGGGCTAAGTCCCCTCAGGACTGGGATGGCTTTATCTCCATGGTCTCAAATAAATACCCAAACCCAGACTGTTGACAATTTTTGGCACTCTGAAGAAAGAGGTGTTCTCCTACTATAGACATGGGGAACTGAAGCTGCTCTGTGCACCGAGAGGGAAACCAGCTTCTGGTGTAGCACAGGCAGAAGCACTTAAAGCGACCAGCTCTCCACTCATCAGAAACATTTCTGCAGCAACTGCAACTGCAAGTTTCAAGCTTTTCAGACCTTTTGGGTCTCTTCTGCCCAAACTGCTGTCTTTTGGAGAACAGCTGAGAGAAGTGTTCCTCATCTGAAATGGCTCTTCATCACAGAGGCGTTCCCACTGCTCCTTAGCTTCTCAGAAGCAATCGTCATACCACAGCAAGTACATAATTTCTGGTACAATAAATAGTGAGACAATTACCTGTATCTTCTGCCCAGAAAGCTTACCAAAATTCAACTGCTGTAACTCCTTCATAAACAAGTTGGGGATATTGGTGTCAAATACAAGAAAAAAAAAACTCCAAGTTCCTTTGCTACTAGTGCTGGCCCGTACACACTTTGTGGCTACAAGGTACTCCCAATTTAAACCTCAAAAGCTCCAGAAGCTGAATAAGTAGATGGCTCTGAGGAAAACTTGCTCATTCATACAATACTATAAAGATGACTTTCTTAATAGGTAATGAAGGAACTGGCACAAATTCCTGGACACACAGGGAGAGGACCTGAAAAGATTTTTGGGGTGTGAGAATCTACAGCTTTGTACCACATATGCAACTTGCTGGTCACAGAAAACTGCAGCCTTGAAAAATTTTCGTCAATAAATAAACCCAAAAACATCACACTGATTCTCCAGTCATTCCTCACTCATATTTTTACCTCCTTGTGGGAAATAAGCCCAACACTTGTAGTTTTCTGAGAAGTGCCTTAACAAACACTCAGGAAATTGAGAAGAGAGTATACCAACATTGCATACTTCAAACTGAGAACTCCCCTCCTGCCCCGCCACAGATAACCGAAGGCACAGAAAGCAAAATGTCAGAATAGGACCTGTATTGTTCTCATACTTGATAATGACTTCTAATGAACTGAATTCAGTCCTAATCTGAATAAAACAATCTTTTTATATGCAGTGAAAGGAGAATGAGGGTTGCAGCTTTTTAACTGCCCTCCCCGAGAATATGCATACAAATGTGCACACATGAAAGGGACAAACAAGACCAGAAGACAGAGAAGAGACAGAGGCAGAAAATGTAAATAAGGAAGAGGCAGGCTATAGGCCTGTGAAATACTCTCCAGATTTTCTGCCAGTAAGCATCAATTGAATACAAAGCTACTGAAGTATAATTAACTCCTTGTCAATCCTGACATTAACATTTTTCTAACTCTTTAATGACAATCACTTCTTTCAACACTCCTTAATAACAATTCATTTACTTATGCTTTCACAGATGTGTAGGATTGTCAATAGCCTCACAACCTTGAAGCAAAACTGGAAAGCTGTGGATCAGACACAGCTACTGAAACTGAACAGGATTTATGAACAGCCAGGATTTTCAAAGGGCGTTTTCCACTTCTTTCAAATAGCAAACACAGGAACAACACTTTTCTTTGAAGTTACTTTTCCTTTTCTCTTAAATTAATGAAAACTAGAAAAATTAGTACTCAAAAGGCAGATTATTATGTATAAACAAGTCTGTAAGACACCTCACCTGCATTTCCCTTCAAGCAGCTTAGGAAATACTTTCCACGTATACATGCACATAAAGAATACAAGACAGGTTGCATGCCTTGGGCAAGTCACTTAGTATACACCTACATATTTTTCCAATAAATGAAACAATATAATGGTACTTCCCTTCTTCAAAGTACCAACGAGAGTAAGGAAAGAAACCCAATACAGTGCTTTACACAGCATCAAGTCCTACTGATCAGGTCACAGTAGCAACAGGATAGAACACTTGTCAGTGCCCTTCTACTGTCTTTCTGAGCCATGACGAACATGATTAAAGCAAACTACTTTGAATAAGAAAGATTAACACCACATTCTTAGGTGTAGCAGTCCTGTGACCTGTCTTTCAGCATCACCCCCCTCTCCCCCCCTCTTTTTTCTTGGTTAAAATCAAGTTCTATTCCTTATGACAAGGTATATTAATTGTATTTGTATTTTGAAGACACTGCATGAAGCAATGGAGTTGGCTTTTCCCCGTTTTTCTTTCTCCAAATGCAGAGTTAAATCTGTAAAAGCTCCTGTGTCCACACTACACAAAAGGGTATTTGATCACAGAAGACAGTTGTTCACCAAGGAGCTGCTCCAATTGGATATGAAGACAACGGAAGGGGTGTACCAAGTAACCAAATGAAAAAAAAAAAGTGAAACAAGATACAGAGGAGACTGTGTATTAAACCTTTCTTGCAATCGCCATAAACTCCAAAAGTCTGTATGCAGCTAAATAAAGATGGAATATAGAAGTATTAATTTCACCTAAAAAAAAATTGTAATATGAACAACATTTGCAGTTTTAGACCTCAGTCTGTCAATTAGTCACACGTGGCCCCATACTCTAGTAATATGTTGTTGGGGGGGAAAAAAAACAACCCAAATCTCACAGTTTCTCTGCATCCTTAATTTATAATACCTAAAATAGTAATGCCAATTACTAAAATCCTAATGACAGCAGCCAAGCAATGTCGTGCAACAGGATATAACTTCAACTTTAGTCATGCAATGACCTACCATGGGGAACAACTCTTTTCTGTGTAGATGTCAGAAAGAGAAACCTAAACAGTTAAGTATTACCAAAAAGAAATAAGTAGTGTTAGGCCTTTTCTATTAAAGATCTGCAGCCAGTTCTCTTACCTTGGACTCATGCTCTTGTTGAAGTCAACAGCAAAACTCCCATTGACTTCAGCAAGAACAAAGTCATGGTCCTTCTGCGCTACTGACTGGGTGGTATCACAGTCATAGGTCCTGAATTTAAACGAGAAAGAAATCAATAAAAGCAGCCTACAGCTGTCTGGTTACACCTCCCCAGCTACCTACAGCTTCACACTGGGGACTTACAGTAGTTTTTACTTTCTGGACAAAGGGTTCATATGAGAGTATATGATACATTAGACTAGCTGGACTCTTGAAGGTGTTGCAGACAAACCACCAAGATAAACATGACTTGCCAGTGTCTGGGGGGCCTGGTGATGGGGCTGCTCCTTGTATATTGTATGCAACCCACTGTGAACACACACAATTATAAAGCTCTCTTTCATGGAGCAGCTAATGTCAACAGTGGTGTGTGCACCACATGATTCTATACACCAGGGAGATCCAGCCCCAACACTTCCTACGTTGCACCAAAGAGGCATAAGAAGTCCGATCAGATGACTACAATGATTTTGTTATCTGCTTCCACTCATGCAAAACTAAGCACAAAGCTTGCCCTCAATATGTCCAAATTCAGAACTACCTTGTCTTTTAAAATAAAAAAAATAAAGGCCATCTGCGTGGGCATTCATAGAAAAAAAAATGCAGGTCTTCTCTTAACAAATACACATACATTACATTCACATATATGCAAACATACATATATATATATGTGTGCATATGTGTGTGTGTGTATGTATATATATGGGGGGATTTTATTCTTCTGCCTTACAGAGACCTGAATTAAATTTACAGGAATTTGTTTCATTCACTTTTTAAAATCCCTCATTTAGTGTTTCCTTTGCCTGACATCAGAAGTAAATATTACAAAACCAACAATGTGAGAACGT
>VZTO01008103.1:1465-16155 GCA_013400615.1 Syrrhaptes paradoxus | reverse complement strand
ACTTCAGCTCAAGATCAGAACAGTTCTAGGAAACTGGAAAGAGGAAAGCTTTCCTTGGGGGAGCAGAAACACTTACAAAGACAACAAAACCAAGCCCTCCCATCCCTATACCAGGGCTTCTACTAGTGCAACTTTTTCCTCACTTGTCTAACAGTTCATATGGATGTGAAAGGACATAGAAGGACAGAGCTGTACATTGGATAAGTCCTCCATCTCACAACCAAAAGGAGCAAGCTGTGCCATACTACGTATACAGAGAGGAGTAATCTTCCAGCACAAGGGAATAACTTCTGTAACATTTCAGGGCAAAAGGAGTTACAGGGGTACAGAATTTCTCAGTACTGCCTCTGTACTTGGAACCCCATCCCTCAGGAATTGATCTCTGTAAAGACAGGACCTTTATTAGATGTATCAGTGCTTCTTGAAGCTGAGACCTACTGAGAACAGTAGGAGGTATAGTCTGAATTTCTGTTGTTCCAAGTGTTAAAGGCGAAGAACTACTGGCTTTATTCTCCACTTCAGTAGCTTTTGTAGCTGATTGCTGAAAAACACTAGGAGATAAGAGGATTGAAGGTGTTACTGTAGTTGTGGCTGTAACAAACTGCGGAGGTGCAACCTGTAAAAGAACAGAAAATTGGTAAGCGCCGTGTCCCGTAAGAATGAACTCTGTTCTAAAGGCTAGAGAGATGAGCATTAAAAAAAATTTGCAGTACAAGTACTATTAGTCAGATATTGCAGAATAGCTGCAGTTAATAAAGAAATATCTACCTATGAAGATTAGTATCAATAGTAATTCTCCTTTTAAAAGCTGAAGAAGGTTACAGTCTTCAATATTCTTGCATGCAGACTCCTTCTTCCTCATGTGGTTGCTACCTTCCAGAATTTTTGAAACATAACACATAGAATAAAAGATGAGCTTTTCACCTAGGTAATCAAAGGAGACTGTAGTTGTTTTGCAGATTATAATTTTCATTAGGAGTTTACAGAAAGGCTAGCCCTGCTTCCCACCCCCCTGCTTCTATGGTCTCCAACAAATACAATTTGAAGTACAGACATTTAAAATGACTGATGAACTATAATTAAAGCATTGGAGTACATTGAAATATTCTCATTCTAAGTACATTTTCCTTTGTGGGGAGGGGAGACAAATATTTTAAGGACTATCTTCCCACCTCATTCTTCCACAGGTCTCTGTCCATTTCATTACAGAAATTCACACACTACCTTTATCACTTTTCCTTTTAAACATGAATTGCAAATGTACAGGAATATTATATTTGCATAAAGTGGATGTGCATAAACATCAGCTTTGAGCATATCTGACATCTCCTAGTTACTGCAATTATTATTCAGTATGATAATCTACATCTTCCTCAGGCTTGCAGAATGACCAACATGGTAAAAAAAAATAAAAACAAGCCAATTTCACTCAAAATAAAGCAAGACTGAGTGTGATACGTAAAGATGTTAGATACATCAGCAGAATATTCAAAAATCTTAAAAAACCTGCCAAGCCTCTAAAGTTAATACGTATCAAATAACATAACAGCAGAACTAGCAAATTGATTTAGTTAGACTTTGTGAAGACTTACAGCATGGGATTTCAGCCGCAGACAGCATGTTTAAACCAAGAAATCCAGTTTACCATACAATGTGCACACGTTTCTTAAAATCCCAAATCCCATGTAAAATGCCTTTATTTAGATAATTATTTACTAACTGTGTCATGAACAGACTGCATAGCTTGCCTTATAGCAGGCCAGTAGCTAAAGCAGCATTTTACTTTAAGCAGAACCATTTTTACTGACTTCACAATCAGTTATGGGCATGCTACTAAAACTGTTTTTATGTAGTACAAGAATGAAGCAATTTAACAGATTTGAAAAAGGAAGGGTTGGACAAAGGAAAAGTAGAATTAAATTATGGCTGGTATCCTAAAAAGAATATATAACAAAAAGGTAATTAAAAAACAATGCTTGAAGACTTGACTATTACCAGTTATTTTTTGAACTGCAACCTGAATTTTTATATTGACATTATTTTGAACTGTTATTCAAAGGCAGTTCTAATAATGTTAAATCTGTATTTAGATCACTAAAACTTGTTATTAGAAAATTTTGCACTAACAGATGCTTTTTGTTATTTTCTTCCTCTATCTTCCATTTTTATCACTGGTATTTTTTTGAAAAAAATACAAGGTATCTCAGGAAAACTGAAAGAGACAGCAAGGCAAGGATTGCATTTTATGCCTCTGGGGTGCTTAAGGTTGGGCTAAGGCTAATAGACCCTACTGCAATATTTTAGCATCAGTACTGCTTGCTTAAAAGATAGAAAAACCAGTTCAAATGGTGCAAACACAATGCAAAATTGCAGATCCAAAAATGTGTTCTCATTTCTGCATTAGCACCAATAAGATGCACTGTACATCAAAGTGTACTTATTCATAGCAGCCTACAGGAACTCTCCCTTGCTTCATAGCAGCACTTTAAGTACAGTCAGTGGGCAATGACTATCTGAGATACTAACTACTTACTACAGTTTTACACACTTCCCACTTTTTTCTTAAAAACAACAACTATTTGAAGTATTTATTCACTTACTTGACTTGCTTTAGACAAAGTCTTTGTCTGTGAAAATACTTCTGATTCCTTGTTTTGTTGTACAGTCTAAATTAAAAAGAGAGCATAATTCACAAGTTAGCATTCACATCTCAGTTTCCAGTGGTGGTTCTGTTTTTATGAAAGCACAAAAATGCAAATTTCAACAGATTTTTAGATGTAATTCGATCAATTCAGTAAACTGATATGATCAATGGGAGTTGGAAAGAGGAAAGATTTGGATTTAGGTTTTATGCTTTCAATAGTACAGCAAACCTATAAAGCTATCATAACAGAACACTTCTGAAGAAAGACTACTATAGTTTTTAAAAAAAAAATCTACACATTAAAAAACTGGAAACAAAACAAATGCTACAAAGTCAAGAGTTCAGTACCTTGTAATCAGTTTGGTAAATTGCCAGGAAGGTTAAATTCAGTATTTTTTTCTAGGAATTTTATCTAATCACCTCCACAAAAATTAAATGCTGTTTTCTGCTAAAATTTCAGAAGTATATATTTACAAACAGTATTCAGATATTTCTTTGGTCAGATTTCAAGACTATAACATAATAAAATTAAAGTATTATAAGATATTAGAAAACACAATAAAATGCATGTAGATAAGGTACTTTAGTAAATTCCTGTGGGATTCTTTGAAAGTCTTGTTATAGCCATTTGGAATACCTCTCAGCAACACAGAACAGGAAAAAAAACAACTTTGCAACAGACAGTACTTTGCTTACTTGAATTGCAATGAAAAACACTCAGGGAATTGATAGTCCTTAACAACAAAACAAAAAATTTGTTTTATGAAGTAGCAACAAGCACAAGATCAGTTCTTAAAGTGTAATTGCATCAGAGTCAAGTCTTTTGCTAGTTTGAGAGTATATCTGGACTATGAAGAATTTTATCTAATGAAAATATGTACATATAGCGGACATGGTGGAAGGAAAAAAAGGGTTTAAGAGGGGCATATGAAGAGCTAATTCCCAAGGCTATCAAGCAGACGTTGAATAACTGCAGTCAAGGGCAGTTACGGATAAGCCCAGACAACTTTTCCAAATTCCCAAAGATGTCTCAATCTTCAGTCAAAACTGTACCAAGGCTTAGTAGTACATGAAAGAAAAAAATTGCTCAGAACGTGCAGTTCTTCAATATTAGATCAAGACAGCTGTTTTATGCTGTACTTGGACCTCCTCCTCCCTCTACAAAACAAATCAGTCCAAACATCTCAAAAAGGTGATTACTAGTAAAATAATCCTAGCATATAGCAGTCACAGCCTTCTTGAAAATTTTCAAGAAGAGCAGCAGATTAGAAATAAGGTAATTAGAAAGACAGCACAATGAAAACATGCCCATTTCTTACACATTTGGACAGGGGTAATGCTTCCGAGGACAAAAAAAGCAATACTTGAAAAATACAGGATATTCTGAAATAACACTTAGGACAAGTTACAGGCTGAAGAGTTGAGCTTTTGATTAGATCTTTGTTATGAGTAAGTCATCACCATATTTATAGGAGAGTATCAACTGACCTACATAAGGCTACCAAAGATCTTGTTAAAACACCGTGGCAAGCACTGGATAATAATAAAGATTAGGAAATTCATGCCGATGTAGCTGTAGTTTTATTTGGTGTTTTTTATTCTTGCATCATTGCTGTATCCGAGATGCAAGGCGATGCATCTCAAACACTTAGTCTGCATGAATGTAAATAAAATAAAACAATAATGCAACAAAATGAACAGAAGTCTTTGGATAATGTCAGAAGTGGGCACTACAGAAAATTCCTCCCTTTGGAGAAAAAAGAAATCAAATAACCCAAACTCATTAATGTCTTTACTACTGAGGTAGCCAATTATACAGCAGAGCAACACTAATTGATAGAAAAATAATTTATAACACAAAGCCACATGCATTAACCTTACAGACTACCAGTGACATTTTCACCTAGTCTCTCAAAATAAATTTACTGCTCTGACTTATATTAAGGCATAGACAATTGATTCTCGTCCAAGAAACAAAAAGTTCAAGAGGTCCTTTGTAAGTGATATTAGGATAAAACAAACCAAGGCAGTCAATTAAACAAAATAAATCAGTTTATTATCCATTTTACTAAATAACTAATAATATCTCAATGTAGCCCAGAGGTATCCCCAGCAGAAAGGGGTCAAAATTGAGGGAATACAAAACATCCAAAGCAAAATAACCAGAAACAGGAAACTGTTAATTTTGTACCTTCAAAGAAGGTACAGGCTGGACTGCCACAGCACCAACTCTCCTAACACCAATCAGTCTGTAACCTTCTGTCCCTTCTCAGACCATCAGGTCTTGCAGCATTTTTCTGACACAAGTACAGATGAATTCTTTAGGACTTACTCATTCCCTAACAGCACCAGCTTGAAAAAAATCCTCCTCTACAAACAGGTTTGTCACTGATAGAAGATGCTAATGACATGAAACTAATGGATTTAAGTTAGCAATTCAATCAATATCACACAGTGGAAGTTAATTATTTTTAAAATGCTAATACATAACAGCACATTTTCCAAGGGAAAATACATTTAGTCTAAGAACACTCTAAAGCTTCATGGATATATAAAAAAAACTCCAAAAAACCCAGAATACCTGAAGGGGAGAGATGATCTTGCTGTTCAAGGCCGATGGCTTACTGTGAGACTCTTTGAAGCTTTCTGGTGTTGCAAGTTGTCCAACTGAGGCAGAGATGTTCGGTGTTAAGGAAGTCTTAGTGAGAGACTGCTGTTGCATTTGGTCATGCTGTGGGGTCAACCTGAGCTTCTGGAGAAGATCAACACTTGTATGGGATGAATTTGAGACAGTTCCTGTATTTGCTGATGTCAAGGGTGCTATAAGCTGGCTCTGGCCAGCCATTAGATTTTGTGGAGCATGGTTCACTTCAGATGGTGGCTGATTCACTAGTGGGGATATCTGCTTGGCAGCCTGCTGCATAACTTGCATTATACTGTTGTTTTGTTTTAGGCCAGGAAGCATCTGAGCAGGGGCAGCTTCTGTTGTCGAGGCTGAATTAAGAACAGGGCTTAAACGAACTGAATAGCTTGAAACATTTTTTACATCAGGCTGGGAAGCTGGAGGTATTAACACAGGTGTTAAACATTCCTGTTGATTCAAAGGATTGGCACTGGTTTTAATACTTGGACTTTCAGATTTCCCTAGTGATTGTTGTATTACTGTTGACTGGTCAAAGGAAAAAGGCAAGAGCAAACTGTGCTGCTCTCTGGCAGAGGTGTCAGTCTGCAACTTTTCCACTCTCTCAGGATTGGGATATGGAGCTGCGGGCTGTTCCTTTGGTACAGAGGTTCCAAACAGTTCCTCCAAAGTCAGATGCTTCTGCCTTGACTGAAATGGCTAGAAAGAAGGGAAAAGGAAGTTTTCAGTTTAGAAATACACATACCGCTGTGCATCTCACACAGTCTATTACATTTTCAAGAACACTATAAAGGACAACTTGGTCAATTGCATTTAAAACAGTTTGGGTATCAAGTGTGCCCTATTTACAGAAATTTTGAAATACATTTCATTTACAAGGAACATCCTGTCTATGTAAGTTTTTTCTCTACAGCATTCTATGGACAAACTGTGTGCTAGCAGTAAAGAAAGGGGAATGCTATGGGTTCTGTCATTAAGATGACACCTGCCATCATCGACCACAGAATCACAGAATGTTAGGGATTGTAAGGGACCTCGAAAGATCATCTAGTCCAATCCCCCTGCCAGAGCAGGAACGCCTAGATCAGATCACACAGGAACGCATCCAGCCCTAACTACAAAAGACACGTCGCAGAGGAAAGTGGGGGGGGGGCGTGGAACAGACACGCTGAACAAACTACATATAGAATTTATAGCGTTGTTAATAATTAAATCTAAAAAGATGGGAAAGGAACAGAGAAACCTGAAGGTACATAATCGATTTAGCAATAGATGCCTAGACAGTTCTTCTCACCGTTTTCATTACCAATGCAGTAGATGTTACAACAGGCAAAAGAATCTGTATAAACCTAAACATATGTATGTACATCTCCTTGAAAACTGTGTATATATACACACAGTTACACCTACCAGTCCTTTAGTCTCTCCCAAAAATATACATCTAGCCTACAGCGCTGACGTTGTTAGAAAAATCTGATTTTAAGGGTATCATGTTCTTAATATTTTACTGAAAGTGTTATAAAATGTGTTTCACTAAAAAGAAAAGAAACAGCTATTAAAACAATCTCAAAATTTTCCTTTTTTTTGTTTTTAGGTTGCACAGGACCAGAAGTTATGTAAAACAGCTGGACTGAAATACAGCATTCTGTTCAGAAGACTGAATGGCCTGCAGCACAACTCTACTGTATTCTGATGGTACGTCTAAACAAAGATGCTGTTTTACAATGACAACTACTGTACCATGACATGGCTACGCTAGCTCAAATTTAATAGCACAGATAACAGCAGTGAAGGTGTGGCGGTACAGGTACCATGCAAGTAGCCTAAAAAAACCCCCCTTGAGCTTGAAATCATATTGAGTTCTGCCCAGGTTACTAATCTCTACCGCTATTGTTGTTATTAATTTTTAGCTAGCTTAATGTCAGGCATGCTTTCATTTTGCAGCTGAGACATTCTATAGTTTATAAACCTTGTAAAATTATGTTAGGAATTCTTCCTAGAAAGTTGTTCTTAATTTTCTCCATTGATCTACTGTTCTGGAGACCTGTCCTTCAACTGTAAAGATTCTGTTAAGAGAAAAATCACTATTCTACCTCATTTCAAACTCACCTTTTCACTTCTGTATGATAAATTGTCTAGCTTTTTATTAATACATTTTTATTAATACAATATTCAAGTAATAAACAGAAATCTTTACCATGCGCTGATCCAAGTCAAACTAGCGCCTTATGTGGACACAGTCTCAAACATGAAATTATTTCCAGCCTGAAGTATAAAACACATCTTTTGCCTGTCCCTTTTCTGGCTGAGGTATATTTTGAGCATATTATCAGCTCTGTGTGTTACGAAGACCCTTGTCAGCAGAAGGTGCAAAAAGGCAACACGATCACTTTACCTGATAAGAACAGAGTGCTGGCTTAGAGGGTTTCTCCAGAGATAATTTCAGATGTATTGAAACATGAAGTAGTCAGAGTTGGTACTATAAAGTTTGAATGTTCTGGTTCAGTTTTGCTGATCGCTGGCACAAAAACATTTCATGATACAACTGATTTTCATTTTGAACTGACAAGATAAATAAACCCTGAACTTCAGAATATCACAGAGAAGACATTTATTTTTATTTGCAAATCTGTGATACCTTTAGCATGAAGTTAGTCAATCAACATACAAGTGTGACATTTTGGAAGGGGTTTAGGAATTTCACCGTACTTATCATATTTACACTATTTTTTAATTTCACTGTTCACCTGCTTCAATTAGATTTAAAATGTATTTTTACAGTTCAAATGTTTTTCCAGTAGTCTTCCAGTTCATGTTTTTAATAATGTAGACAAGAACAAATACATTTGTGATATATTGGAACCCAGTTAAATAGCTTTACTGAATTACTATCACTTATATTACACAATTATTTTTTTTCTAGTATCTCTGAAGCTATTATTTTAAATAGCTCAACAGAATTAAAAATACACTATGTCACTTGTTCTATGAATCGACTGTTTCCCTTTAATTACTTCAGAGCAATTTGTTTGAATCTTATCATTCTAATTTTTCCTTTATTTGATTTCTGTTCTGGAATTCCATGCACTGTCAGGTGGGGCACTTCAGCTGATTGGGTACAGTCTCCATGAAGTGATCCAAAAGAAAATATCTTATTTTAATACAAAGCCTCAGACAACCCTGCTGCCAGGACTGAAGACCAGGCACGCAGCAAGCAGAGCTGGCTGCCGGGGCCACTCTGTCACTTGTGCTGTGCTGCTGAGGGGGGAGAGGAGGCTGTGACAGCCAATAATCCCAGCAAACTCCCCACCCCTCATGTTAATTCATTAACTGGTACTACCCCAATCCCTTAAAATCCTGCTGCCCATACTCTAGCCCTAACCTGTACTGAAAATTATTTACATCTTCTACAAAGTATTTTTTTACAACTACTAAGTGCAAGGTTGTACATATTTTCAGAGGGCACTTCATTTTTTAGACGTGGTTTATTGCATCAGAAAGACAACAGTAAACTATGACAAGGACAGGAGGCATGCCCTGCAGTTTACCTCTGTGGGTATTTTCTGAGGAAAAATCACTATGGATCTTTCCATGCCCACTGGGTGGCACTGTAAGCAGGCCCAAGTTACTTGGGTGATACAGGGAATTTAGTAATTTATCTCTAAAAAGTCTTGTATGAAGCTACAGCTTCCTTGTGCAGAAATGCTCACTAGAAAATGGAACCAAATACTGAACTACTGCTACCTATTTCCGGCCACTCCAGGGATGGTACCAAGTATTTTGTAACAAGTTTCCTAAGGTTCAAAGACAACATTTACATGAAGCAGAGGTTATTGTCACCAGCATTTTTACTGTGGTTTAAACTTTAATTATGGGAGTAACACCAAGCTTTAGAATTTGTAGATATTTCAATTTGATTTAACATGTTGTATCTAACACTCTACTGAAATATATCTCAATACTAGTACTACCACAATTTGAGCAACATCCCTCCCCAACACCACAGATATTTTTTACAATACTTTCCCTTCCTGCAGAGGAAGGAATGTACTGTCAAAAATGTCTGAACACAGAAAAACCCCTCCAAACAGCTTCCCCCTGTCCTCAGCAAACCGAAAAAAAACCCTGAAGCAAACCAACACAAAAACCACGTACGCTTTTCCCACAATCTAAGTGTGAAGGAACGAGCCAAGCTGATTTGTCATTACCAAACAGTCATAACAACCAGAGGGTTCGATGCAAGCTATGGAAGAGTGGGAGAAGATAGGTAAATGCATTTTCAGTTATACTAAAGAGAATTTGGTGCTGCCATGACTGAAGCACTTTCCACTTCTTGTCTAGCAATTCACTGTTGACTTAACAGGATTGAAGCTATAGCTTTAAAGGCAGCACAGGTAAACCTTAAGTGTCTCAAACATGAGAAAATAGGGCTTGAGTTAATGTCCACCTTATCAGAAAAAATATTTTGGTACCAAAACAAAGTACTAAATGGGAAAAAAAACCAAAACCCAACCCTTATTTAGGTTGGGATAAAACATACTTGCTCTTGTACTTGCAGTGAAGTTTTTTGTTCTGAAGGTTCTGTGCTTTCTGGCTTTGGAAGATTTGCATTTTGTTGCACTCCAGAACTTGATTTAATACTTAAGTCGTTGATCTGATTCTGAAAAACAAAACAAAACAAAAACACAAATACATGAGTTTTAAGTCTACATTTATCCAATACTACAATCCTGTTTACATGGCACTTTGACTGAAATGTAGACAATGTATAGGTTTTTGTAAGACACTGTGGAATTTACAAATTTTAGGAAATAAAAATGATACCAAGACATCCACCATCTGGTATGTACTCATAAAGCTTTTACTCTTATTTTTGTTTTAAATATGACAACTGGCTTCACATTTTTCACTGAGAATGAAAATAAATTAAAAATTTTAAAAGGCAGGTTTTTCACATCCTTTATCTGCATTAGTTGCTAATGAAGGTTTCTATACTTCATCAAATCAAGGACCCAAACTAGAAATAACTTAGAAAAACAAATCCTGTCAGAAATCATCCTAAGTAGCTGGCAAGAGAGCTTGTCACTGACTTATTTCCACCAGATTTAATTAACTACGTCCATGTATTTTCAGAAGGCATTCATTTGGTTTTCTGTGAACAAGGCAGAAAACAGACAAGAGAGTTACATTATAACAGACAGGATGTTTACAGATTGAGCTGACTTTTGTCTTTAATAAATATATACAGAAACAAAAAAACTGTATTACAGTTTAAATCACCAGTGAAAAACCAGAACTGCAGAACAGTCTGGCTTTCAATAGGTAAAGTACACCTTATGTGTATGCTATAACTGTATATTAGCACCATACATGATGAATGCTCTGGTCACTTACCCACAGCAGCAAAATACAGGTTAAAGTTTTTCAAAACAAGTTAAAAAACAATTTGAGATTTACTATTCTTTTGTTTTCAATTTCTAATTGAAAGCAATAAATACAAGCCCAAGACTACATACTGTGATTTAGGGACAAGGGCAAGAAGCAACTTCTCCCATCTTTCTCATTTCTAGCCACTAACTTGAAGGTCAAGACTCTTTCTGCCTGAAATGCTGGATGCCTTGTGGTTACAAAAATCAGACAAAGCATAGTTTCTTTTCACTAGAGGATAATGTGCAGTATGTTTCCATGCTCATACTGAAACACGCACACAAACCACCACACTATAAAAAGCATCCATTCACTTCATTAAAAAAAACCAAAACAACAACTCAGAATTCATTCATTTTCACATATGGACTTGATGTAGTGAGTACTTGAAGGATTAAGCTGATTTGGGATCCTAGATTAAATCACTCAGACCTTCATAAATCTCTTTTTCACTCTCTCTGCCCCCTTCTCATGCTGACAGTCTGCCAACCTCATGTGGGCTGCACACAAGGATTACTGTATGATCCATCTGGAATGTAGCAGGCAGATAAGTACTTTCTGCTCCTAAATACAAATTCATGCATAATTACTGAGTGCCGTAAAATAATATTTTAAAAAATTAAGACAGGAAAGGTGTCTCAAAAAGCCATCTTCAAAACAAGTTGGTTACCTAATTCTGTTAACATTAACACACTTTAGCTACAAGGAGTTCCAAAATTAATGAGCCAGAGGTTTGCTGCAAAGCTGAGGTGGCCAACAGAACATTCTCCAAAGAAGGTTGCTTGAAACGTGACCAACATTGCTCAGTTCTGTTTATCTGGCAACTTCTACAAGACTACAGTCATAGCAGGCTATGGGATTATATTCAACAGATTCAGTTTACATTTCACATACACAAAAACGAAATTAAATAACTATTCTAGTTTCACTGTTCTAAAACTGTCAAGAAAAACAAACACAACAATTCAAGACACAAAAAATCCACTTATATAGTAGCTCCATTGCAGTCCATGCCCTGTGTATTTCCCTGTTACAGACATCACATTGACTGTCCACCACTAAATTTACATTATCAGTATTTTACTTGTCTACAGAGCTTCATCTATGAGGCTTAGGAACTTTGTTTCTAGCAAAAGCTTTTCAGTACTCTTACATGAAAAAGATCTGAAAATTAGGAGAGAAGCTGGAATATCCATTCCGAGTAATTTTTAAGAGCCATCTGTTGGAAATGTGTTTTATCCAATACTGCAAGGGCAAAGAGGAAGAAAGGCCTCATCACACCCTAGGAGGGCACTAGCAAACAGTGAGTTCTTGTGGTGTGTATTTTATTTTCCTGTTTTGTTGTGGTTTTTTTTTTTCCTCTCCCAAAATCCTTCAATTTCTTCACATCTATCTCAAAACAACAATGAAAGATGAGTCATTCAGGTTTTGATGTTTCCTTCTGTGCTCTCACAAAAGCTGCCAATTCCACAATGGTGGCCTTCATACAAAGACAACTTCTCCCCAAACAGCATGGATGCTCAGAGAATCAGAAGCTTTTTTTTTTCAGACTGTATTTAAAGGATTCAAAAAACACATTACTGATTTTCAGAAACTAGTATCTAGCCTGTGTCAAATATATTGTATGGTTTGTCACATTCCCCTGCCCTCAATCTATGTCAGAAAGCGACAAGTTGGCTCATACAAGCCTTAATCCACATGTTCGTTCTTTTCTCCTCATTCCACATTGTACTGTAACAATCCAGAACCCTACAAAAACACAAATACCAAGTACTCAAAGGAACTCTGCTGTGACCTGTTATACAAGCAACTTCTGGAAGGAATCACGCACCCTACTAATATGCTAACTCTTCTCCCACTACCAGTACAACAACCAAAACCATACCACAGCTCTGCAATGTTATACTCGTACATTACTTTACTATTGCACATTCTTGTACTATTCTTGGGGAGAGGCATGTTCAGAATTTTTGTTTCCTTTTTTGGAGTTCCCACATATTACCCTTATATTCGTCCTGCATGTATGAATTTGCTCCTCAGGACTATATAAAGTAATTCTTTCCTAAGAGAACTAATATTCTCCTTCATTAAAAGATACCAGACTCACCCTTCTGAAATAAATTAATTTATTAAAAATAGACACACAGGACAGTAGTAGTAAACCAGGGAACAGAACAGTAGGGGAACAGTTATACTACTGCTATTAAAAATATGCTTCACAGAGCCTACAAATGTACTGAATGACTGAACTGCTAATATCTAATACCAGAAGACTTCTTTTGAGACTAAGAGACAGACACTGTTGGGTACAATTTTTATTTGCTATTCCCAGAGAAAGTTTTCTCACAGCAGTAGAAATTGTAAAATGCATCTATCAAGAGACATTTAAAGCTGGATCACACAATCAGAATACAACCTATCTTGCCTGAAATCGGAAACTGTTTCCTAGTATAGTGCACTTGAGAGAGTGAACAAGACATCAGCCTGAAAACAAGGCTACTGAAACAATGGCACAGAATGCCTGTTCTTTAAACAAAACACACCCCATGTGTTAAAAACTAGTTTCCGAATAGGCTTTCTTAAAAATTAAAAATAAGGAAAAAGCAGGCAAAGAGTTGCCCACTAAGGTGATAATTACAGAAATAAAACTTACAAATTCATGTAACTCCCACACAGTTTTAAAATACGACTTTTTCCCCATATTACCCCTTCTCTCCAAGTCACTGTACATCTGGGCACACACACACACGGGATAGTTCACAAAGTTTCTGGGCTTCTGTTATATCATTCAATACATCAAAGCATTTTATTGTGCTCTTGATTACAACATGAATAATAGCTGATCTCCTCCACTGACTTTCAGTACAGAGGAAAAAACTGAAAAACCAAGTGTCAGCCACTAGAAGGAATATTTACAATAATGGAACTTCAAGATCACAACCACACATGTTCAGTGGTACATTCTTCTAGTGTTACAGATATACCTATTTGTTCACATTTCCTTTGACAACCATCTCAGAAAACAAGACAGCAGACGAGTACTAAGATTAAGCAGCCCAGGCACCTATTTTAGAAAAATATTTTGTTATGTCTGCATCTCCAAGTACCTGTTTTTAAAATTGTATTTCCAACCCCCAGAAGGTAGCAATTCAAACATAAGAATATACAGGCCCACTAAATTATGGATTAGGTGCACTACTTTGCAGTCTTGGGTTAGAGTATATTGCACAGGGAAATTTAGTATATTAGAATTATTATTGTCTATCATCTCTCTCTCAGAAATCACAGGACATGCTATTTCAGTGGACTCTGTATGATATCCTAGGCCCCTTATTCAGAAATAGAATAGTGTTTTCATGTGTTCATTAAAAAACCCCTGACATTTCCTTACTCGTTCATATTCATCCTTGGCTTTACTAAGCATTTCCAGGATGTCAATGGGTCTGTTTTCATTGCAGCCATTGGTTCTGCTGGGACTTTTGCTGTCCTGGGAAACTTGCTGCGATCTCAGAGCTTCTTGTTCTACTACTCTGCAACAGGAAAGGAGAAACAGGATTTTAGAATTTTATCTAGAGTTAACATCTTGCAAAAAGCAGTAAAGTGTACTCCCAGCATATTAACACATTTTGTTCTGCCTGAATAAAAACCTAACACGTAGCTCAAAGTTACACAAGTTTTCATTTGCTACAAGGTTTATACAAGTCAAATAGTCTGTCTTTCACAAAGTTTGCCTACAGTAAACACTACTTCTGTCATATTTAGACATTTCTACAATAAAATATGGGGAGATTCAAACATGTGATATACAAAGAGCACATGTATTGTACCATAGATAGAAAAACACATTTTTTTACTCTTCACTTGCTAAGATGCATTTTTTCCATATTTAGCCAAATCAAGCCCTGCTACTCAATTATATCAATTACAAAACAGTTCTAAATTAGGATGAGACCTACCATTATACAACAAAACAAAGGC